>JAHWFP010120347.1:22667-33904 GCA_023313725.1 Lithobius niger | reverse complement strand
TCTGCTAATGCTTTGTCTTCTGCTGCTTCGAAGGCAAAAGCATTAGCAGAGGTATTAGTAGCCGCAACTACCACCAGAGCTCCGCGTAGGACGGGAAGAAGTAAGACGGTATATCTAGTTAACTTTCTAATCTATGATAATACCTTACTCACTGCGGAGTTCACATCTTTAGCCAGTCGTGGCACTAAATACAAGGGGCGCTGGATACACACACACACACGGAGGTAAAACCTTTAGCGCGGTTGTCAAGCCAATGCTGTGAGAAACAGGTTTCTTCGACGCACAAATGATCAATTTTTCGGATTTGTTTGGTAGCTGTTGCACCTTTCAGCAAGTGGAGTAGTTTCTTTCCGATTTATAACCGTGATATATGTTGCACAGTATAAGAGATTGGACAAAAAACGTATTTTAGGCCGAAGAAACGCGCTCTTACATTGACGCTGTTGTTTTTTACCTCCATTACAATCCAGTGGGCCTTGCAGCTAGCAGAATGACTGGCTTCTGAAGGTAGTCCCGCAGCCAATATGGCGTCATCGTGGCTTCTCTAGCGAAACAAAAAAAAAGGTTTCGCTTACCGAAAATTGCAGTAGCTGCCAACAAATCCATAACCTCGCACATTTTTAGGCCCAAGAAATCCACTCCCACACCACAAAAAAAGCTAATATTTTTTTCCGCCATATATCTCCGGTGCCCCTTCTAACTACCTAAAATACTTGCTCCTGATTCGAGCTGCGCAGCATATTACGTGGTGCTATTGCTTCTAGTTTATTTAGCTTTCAACTTTGTCAATCATTGTTAGATAGACCATCATTCGGGATAACAAAAAGGAGCTAGGCGACAATCTTTCAAATTTTCCTCCTTCCATGGAAGTAACGTAAGAAATTCGAGAATTTGAAGGGACATCCGGCCTGCCTTGTAACATTCCGGCTGCCTTATAACAGCTACACGCAGATCGCCATCCGCGCATACCAGAGCAAAGGTCGGCTGGTGTGGTAGCTGCGTTCCTCGCAGCGAGGAACGTTGCTGCTGTCTCGGTTGGCTTTGGGAATAGTACACGAAACAGAATCAAGTTAAAGATTGTGTCGTTACAAACCGGAATTATTTTCGTATTTTAAAATCACAATTCATAATTTTTTAGACTAGTGTCTTATAATTTTGCTTCGGTGATCTATTGGAATAATTAATTTTAATTTTCATCGCATTAGTCTTTTAGCTTTTTGATTTCATAGTAATTATTAGAAAATTAGTACATGCACACACATAGATGAAACGTCATGATTATTGTTAGCACGCAAAGCATCATATACGTATAGGATACAGTGAATAAAGTTAACAATTATTCAACAGAAAATCTCCTAGACGCCACATTTTAAAACGGATTTTTACCAAGGGATTGACTAACGGTAAGGAAATAGACATTTGGGGTCGTACTTGTTGTGGTGGATAGAGAAAAATGGCGCTGGGAGGTATATCCCTTTAACGAGACTAGACAAGTTTGAGCTGTAAGCAGGAGCGGATTCAGCATGATGCGGAACCCCCCTCCCCTGTTCATCCCCGTCCCACACCTGAAAAAATTTTATCATTCTAACTTTGTCTGACGTAATTTAATTAAGGAAATGATTGGAAGAGGGTTTGGTAAGGCAGTCCCCTTATCCCAGCCCCTTTCAGAAAATTCTGGAACCGTCCCTGGGTGAAAGTGTGATGAGACAACACCGACGGTGACGCTTACATGTGACTATTGTCGCCTCCATCAATCCCTATGGGCAGTCCAGCATCACAAGTTCATAATCGGCAACCCCATCAATCTTCGTCGGGAGGAGGCGATGTTTACTGTGTGGGAGTAGACAACATATTATCAATATATTCAACTATCAGCCAACCAGAAAATTGTGAAAATACGAAGGTCGAGCGCCCGAGGTGGTTTTACATTTATTTAACAGAGGCGGCTCCCGAAGGATAAGTGACATTCTGCGTGCACTTAAACAATTCACCGTAGGTTAACGACATGTTTAAAGACCACACACACTACATAAAAGAGAGCCGGAGTATCCTTGATTTACATTACCGCATGTTCCATTCCGTATCTCATTTATGGTCGCGGCCAAATTTGGAACGACTAGTTCGTAACTATTGTCTCGGGTAACAAACGTTAAAAATACACTGTACAGTATAGGATTTAACCTAAATAGGTAGGTGTGGAAAAAATGCTACTCGGGCTAGGCATGCGGCTCCTCCACGCGCAACAGCGTTCCACGAGCGTGAAGTGGTGAAGCAGACGGCTACTGCAAGCCAAGGCCAACTGGGGTGAAAATCGGTTGTTTCTCCTCCAGGCTCAACGCCAGTTTACCCGCGTGCTTAGTGTTGCTTTGTTGAACTAAAATTCCGGCGATGTTAAATGAAATGGCGTGGATGTGGGAACGAAACCCATAGCTTCTCTTCCAGTCGACCTTGTGACAAGGGATGGAATACGAAATGATAGCCACAAAACAAACACTCCCCGTGTATGCATTTATGAACTCCTGCTACCACTAAATTCGCTTCGCGGCGGATGCGTGTGGTGGCATATTTGTGCAAAACGGGGCTATTTGTGCCGCAGCACAAACAGTTAGGCCCGGTACAAATCGTTTGTGCCTTGGCTCAATACATTTATGCCCCTGCTCAGAACATTTGTGCTCCGGTACAATTCAGACTCATGCCGAGGCTTTATGGGGAAAAAACTGTGGGCAAACTCTTTTGCCTGCCTGCTGAAAATCGAACCAATGCAACTGACCTAACCTAACCTGTAAAAAAAAAACTAAGCAAATTCTTTTATAAACAAAAGCATTGTGCCAGGGCTTAATTGTATTGTGCACAACAAATATAATTCTTGCAAAAAAACAAAAGAGTCATCCTAGGGCTTAATTGTATTGTGCACAACAAATATAATTCTGTTGCAATACAAAAGAGTTATGCTGGGGCTTAATTGTGCATGGTTAGCTGTGAGCACTGGGACATCCGATTCGACAGGCGTCCTGGTGCCAGCTGTAAATCTCTGGCTTCGTACAGACCCGGGTTCGATCCTGGCGATGGGAAGTGTATATGTACGGGTTTTTCTCCGGTTGTTTCCCGCCCGTTGCACGAGGGTTTCCTCCGGGTACTCCGGTTTCCTCCCTCATGCGGCAAAAAACAACTGTAATAATGGTGGTACCTCTTCCACTTAACATCTGCCGATTTGGGTATTTGGGTGGGTGGATCGTGCATCGTCTCTTTCTATTTTTCTGTTGTACACAATTGTATTGTGACGTCCAACCTTCTGTGACGACAGCACGCCAGAGAAGTCACTGTTCCAAGCTGCTTCGTTTATAAATCTTGTATGCATGAACTTGCTAATGCTGGCCACTGTTTCGATCAAATTATGCTGTTTCACAACTTCACACTTCTACAGCGAAGGCATACGGCTGAATGCCACTGCAATTAATATATTTAGCCTTTTTTTTTTAACATTCAACCTTTCAGCACACCACGCCATTTTCCTATCCCAGCGTGCAGCACCTAAGCGTGCGAGCGACGCTCAATGCTCGATGATCTGGGTCTAGTTGATATTCGCCTGATGCCTGAAACACCAACACGCGAGCGTTGCTTCGCTGCTCCATATTTTATAAACGCTCACGCTCAAGCGTCGAGCGTCTTGCATACGCGTCCAAATCAACTTTATAAACGCGCCCTAATTTAGTACAGTGAAATAGTGAGGGCGCACTTGGCTTGCAACGAACTTAGTAGCGTGAAACAAGTATTGTCTCGGGCAAGCGCACGGCAGCCACTTGTTTCAGAGCCAACACTGCCTCTTGATTGTTGCTGTTCCTTCTCCCAGTACAAAAGAACCTTTCTTTTCCGTGCTACTGGCCTAGTAATCATTTTGTTGTTGTTTACCCCCTTCTGCCGGAGGGGTAAACACGGCCAGGCTATAGGAGGTAAACACGGCCGCTAAGAATTTTTAAATATGAAATCCGAGATGGACTGGCCCTCAATCAGCCTGGACCACGAATTTTGACGAATTTTATGGTGTGAAATCAGTACAAGGCATGTTGACGCGCAACTGGATGTCGCCACATGCTTGTTATTAGGCGTGGTTCTTTTAGTAAACACGTGACGTGAAGCAGAGCAAAGGAAATGTTCATCCGTTGATGTTGCATGTCCGTCTGCCCGTTTCCACGGTAACGTTTGAACACATTGTCCGATTCAGTTCAAGTTTATCCGCTTGCATTCTCTCTATGTTGGTTCATGATTTTCAATACAAGGTCACACAACGACACGGTGGCTCCGTTGCCGAATGCATTACCGTGTTATTTAAACACCTAATATCAAAAGTGATTAACCTGTCGACTGATGTTGAGGCTCGCTGTCTCGATTACTATGTGTATTGCTGGGCTACATCTCCAACAATACTGACCAAGTGGTGATTTCCAAAATGAGCATGTTTATTAAATTAAATGTATCTACTAAAATATCCCATATTGCCAGCCCCCAACCTGGCCGGCTAAAAATGCTTTCTTTTGCTAAGGTAAACTAACTTAACCTGAGGATCAATGTAATGCTAAAATTATCAGGTTAAGATGCTTTCCGGGGCAATAAGTAAGCCCATTTTGCCAGCCCCCAAGCCTGGCAGGCTAAAAATGGTTTCTTTTGCTAAGGTAAACTAACTTAACCTGAGGATCAATGTAATGCTAAAATTATCAGGTTAAGATGCTTTCCGGGGCAATAAGAAAGCCCATTTTGCCAGCCCCCAAGCCTGGCAGGCTAAAAATGCTTTCTTTTGCTAAGGTAAACTAACTTAACCTGAGGATCAATGTAATGCTAAAATTATCAGGTTAAGATGCTTTCCGGGGCAATAAGAAAGCCCATTTTGCCAGCCCCTGGCCTGGCAGGCTAAAAATGGTTTCTTTTGCTAAGGTAAACATACTTAACCTGATAATTTTAGCATCCTGAGGATCAATGTAATACTAAAATTATCAGGTTAAGATGTTTTCCAGGGCAATAAGAACCTAATTTTTCGCATGTCTAAAATTGACTGGATTAACCCGATGTTTAGTGTCCTTTGCAGAAATTATTTCTAGATTGTGAGATTGTATTACAAACCTTGGCTTTGCTCAGCTTGTTGAAAACCAACTAGAGGGAGAAACATCTTTGATCTTGTTCTGGTTGATGCTGATCGCCTTATAATAAATACTGATGTCCAAGAGCACCTGGGCAACAGTGATCAGTGATCTCTATCGCAAATATACGAGCAAGCTTGGCTCTCCAAATGAGTCCTCCCAGTTTTAAAGGTTCCTTGGATTTTGGTGCCCTACTGAATAAGCTTCAAGCAATTCATTGGACAACAGTTTTTCATGATATTGACTTTGAATGGTTTTTCTCGCCGACTTGTTGACTGCGGTTAATTTCTGTTCATCTCGGAAAGCTATATGAAATCCTCTTAGGATTATTTATCCAAGAAAAATCTCTAAATTAATCGCACGCAAAAAATATATGGAAGCGCCTCGGAAATCGGAAGACCTTTTATATAAATTGGATAATACCCTACTACCTACTGTAAATCGTATCTACTGAAATAGGGAAATTTGAAATTGATTGGGTGTGATTGCTCAAGGAACTATTGCAGCACTTTTTCGATACGTAGGAAAGAAAACAACGCATTTTCATGAAATACCACCACTCTATTCCGATAGTGGTCTCCTGACAGATAATAAGGTTAAAACAAATATTCTTAACAACGCGTTTTGAAAAAAAAAACTTTGTACTTGATAATGGGGACAGCATATTATTGCCACCCATGACAAAATCTACTTTTTGTAAGGTTATTATTTCAGAAGAAAAATTTGAAACGGTCCTGACATTATTAAAAAATAGTAATGCTGTGGTCCCTGATAACTCAACCATGTTCTACCAAAAATATGCGAAAATGCTCAGTGAACTGTTTTTTTTAATTTTTTTTTTATTTTGAGTTGGTCCTAAAATCAGATAAACTTTCATCTGGTTGGAAAGTAGCATCAGCTATTTATAAAAATGGCAGCAAAATGAGCAAAATTTAGTGGACCATTCGCAATGTGGCTATACAGTTGGTAAATCCAGAACATTACAACTTCCCAGTGTATGGACGATTGTACTGATGATCTGGATGCTGGCATATCGACTGATGCTATTCAGATTGATTATGCCAAAGCCATTGATTCCGTCTCTCATCTAAAGCTTTGTAATAAGCTGCTTAGTTTTGTGATTGGGGAGATGACTTCTGAAAAAGAAAGGTATCGCGTGCTGTCTCTCAGGGCTCTGTGATTGGCCCACTCTTGTTTTCATTGTATATCCCCAATCTGCAAGTGGTAAATCACTTTGCAGAAATGCCTTAATTTGCTGATGATATGAAGTTGTATCGCAAAATTGCTTATATCTCCGTTACGAACTGGCTCTCTGATTGGTAACAATCTCTTCTAAATAGTCCACTCTTGCCTGAAATAAGAATTCTGTCCCTAGCACGATTATACATGTAGGCGGTACTTGCAGTTCCAAACTCTCCTAAATCCATCCAACCCTTGATTGAAATCATAATTCTGTCCCTAGCTCGTTTATATATGTAGAAGGTTCTTGCAGTTCCAAACTCGCCTAAACCTAGGCAGCCATAGCTTGAAATAATAATTCAAGTATCCCTAGCACGTTTACACATGTAGGAGATTCTTGCAGTCCCAAACTCTCCTAAATCCATCTAACCCTTGCTTGAGATAATTATTCTTTTCCTAGTACGTTTATGCATGTTGCAGGTTCTTGCAGTCCCAAACTCTCTTAAATCTATCAAACCTTAGCTTGAAATAATAATTTTGTCTCTGCACGTTCGTATGTGTAAAAGGTTCTTGCAGTCCCAAACTCTCCTAAATCCATCCAACCCTTGCCTGAAATAATAATTCTGTCGCTAGCACGTTTATATATGCAGAAGATTCTTGCAGTTTCAAACTCTCCTGAACCTAGTCAACCCTTGCTTAAAATAACAGTTCTGTCCCAGCACGTTTACACATGTAAGAGGTTCTCACAGTTCCAAACTCTCCTCAATCCATCAAACCTTTGCTTGAAATAATAATCCTGTCCCTAGCATGTATATGCATTTTGGAGGTTGTTGCAGTCCCAAACTCTCCTAAACCTAGTCAACCCTTGCTTGAAATAATAATTCTGTCTCTACCACGTTTTTACATGTAGGACATTCTTGCAGTCCAAAACTAACCTAAATCCATCCAACCCTTGCTTGAAATAATAATTCTGTCCCTAGCACGTTTATATATGTAGAAGGTTGTTGCAGTTTCAAACTCTCCTAAACCTAGTCAACCCTTGCTTGAAATAACAGTTCTGTCCCTAGTATGTTTATACATGTAGGAGGTTCTCACACTTCCAAACTGTCCTCAATCCATCGAACCCTTGCTTGAAATAATAATTCTGTCCCTAGCATGTTTATGCATTTTGGAGGTTCTTGTAGTCCCGAACTCTTCTATATCCATCTAAAACTTGCTTGAAATTATAATTCTGACCTTGGCACGTTTATACAGGGTGGTCCACAAAGAAACTGACGACTCAAAATTTTTCTAAGTCAAACTTTTCTAGTTAGCACCCCTCACAACCAGGAGAGGGCAGAAATAAAATCTAATGTAACAGGACGATTTCTGCCCTCTCCTGAATTTGAGGAGTGCTAACTATAAAAGTTGAACTTAAAAAAATTTGGGTCGTCAGTTCTTTGTGGACCACCCTGTATATGTAGAGGGTTCTTGCAGTCCAAAACTCTCCTAAATCTATCCAACCCTTGCTTGAAATAATAATTCTGTCCCTAGCAACTTTATACATGTAGCGGTTCTTACAATCCCAAACTCTCCTAAACCTAGTCAACCCTTGCTTGAAATATTAATTGTGTCCCTAGCACGTTCATATATGTAGAAGGTTCCTTCTGTTCCAAATCCATCAAACCCTTCATTGAAATAATAATTCTGTCTCTAGCACGTTTATATATGTAGGAGGTTCTTGTACTCCCAAACTCTCCTATATCCATCCAAAACTTGCTTAAAATAATAATTCTGTCTCTGGCACGTTTATATATGTAGAAGGTTCTTGCTGCCCTAAACTCTCATAAATCCATTCAACCCTTTCTCTAAATAATAATTCTATCCGTAGCACATGTATGCATGTAGGAGGTTCTTGCAGTTTGAAACTCTCCTAAACCTAGTTAACCCTTGCTTGAAATAATAATTCTATCCCAAGCACGTTTATTAATGTAGAAGGTTCTAGCGGAACCAACCTCTCTTAAACCTAGTCAACTCTTGCTTAAAATAATAATGCTGTCCCTAGCACATTTATATATGTACGAGGTTCGGTAATTATGTAGAAAAAGTACTTTTCATGCTATCGACCTAATTCACCCACAGCCGAACAAACACTAACGATTCGTATATCTTTACTGATTTTTTTCTTTCTCTTTTGTATAGGTCTATTTGTGTATCTCTTCCTCATTCCGTCCAACGTCTACCATTACCCGGTTGAAATCCTGGGACCCTGGTTGGCAGAGAATGACACCTGGTTACCGGATCCTGGGCAAGCATGCGTCCTTCCGCGTTTGGACCCTTTCCATGACTCTGTGTTACCATTTATATATGCACCTGTCCCCATCAAATGTGCCACGCGATTAGCCTGGCTCACCTTCGTGGACCGTAATGGTGTTCTACGATACAACAACTCCGCCCTTCGAAATGCTGGCTACAGCGGAGAAAATGATTCTTCTCTCCGATGTGAATATTCTAGCATTTTCCGGAAACCAGACGGTGATGACACAGTTGAGTTGGCCCCACCCAAGCCCATGACTGGTTGCGGTGATAAACTCGAGTCCGATTTTGTGCGGGTGCGATGTGTTAGCTTTTTAGGATTTACAATTTATGAGAACTACCATGTATATATCAAACCAATTGATGTCCGTACGCTGCACCGAAGGGGTCTGAAAAGTAAGTGTTTTAGATTAGAACTCCGTCATTAGAGGTTGTTCCATAAATATGATGCAACCAGTTTGCATCCACGAAAGCATGTATTCTTCCACCATGTTCCGTCAACGTGATAATTAGGAGTGTACGAGCTCAACTTTTTCACGTCTAGTAGAGTTCGAGTCAAGTTTGGGGTTTTAGAATTGAATTTCAAGTCCAGTTCGAATTTTGAAGTCGATGGTGCAGGATCTTATAATTACCATAGCTTTCTGGGATGTACAATTTATTAGCACTATCATGTATACTATATCAAACCAATTGATGTCCGTATGCTGCACCGAAGGAACTGAAAAGTAAGTATTCTACATCAGTCAATCCATCACCATAAGATATTCAACAATCAGAATGCAACCGGTTACAACTACGATAGCATACATTCTTCCGCCATGTTTCGTCAACATGACAAATAGGGGTGCGCGTGCTCAAATTTTTCATGTCTAGTCGAATTTCGAGTCGAGTACGAGTTTCGAAGATGATGTTGCAGGTTCTTAGAATTACCATATGTTAATCGAATTATGTATATTTTTCCTGTTATCAAAAACATTACCCACTTGCTTACGTCATCTTGCGTGAAAGTATATCATTGGCTGCCGGCAATTTCATTGTTGTTGTGTAACTAACTATTGTATAGCTATTGTTATACAACGTAATTATTGTGCAACTATTGTGTTACATAACTATTAACTGCACAACATAAATCTCCATAAATCTCCATAAATTCATGCAACGTTCCTACCCCTAAACTTGACATGAGACTCTCTATCCCACATGTCTTTTTAATCATTGACATACCCTCCAATCCGGTGCACTCGCTTTTAAATCGTTTGAAATTTACTTTCTTATATCTTGTTTTTAGATTTGGCAGGCTGTCAGTGATCCCCCTATCCTTGCTTGACCATTTGCAATTGCAAAAAATGTTTTATTTATTTATTCCGCATTTTTAAAAAATTAATTCCATTTACTGCCCGTAAAGTTGAACTGTTTTGCTTTAATTTATCAAAGAAAATAACAATTTATTTTAACTCGGCGAAATTTGAAAAATTAAAGCTTGAAGTTGTCAGATCGAGTTACCAAACTCGAACTCGACTCAAAATTTCGAGTTTTGCACAGCCCTAGTGAGAATGGTGTCTTTCCCCTCCCCCATTACTATTTCATCAAGTTACAATATCATCTAGTAACAATATATCTTATCATTCAGTAAATGCCAAGCTCCGTAATCCTGTTGCGACAATATGCGACAGTTTTGATTTCGAAAAAAAAATATAGTAAGGTAGTATCGCTGTTAATTTTACCATTTTGTTCAATGCACCAATCATTAGTTCAAAAAACCCGCGGTCAATTGTTTTAAAACTCGTAATGCACCTGCGATAATTCCTTTGACGACATTAACGTATCTCTGCCTCGTAATTACCTCATACTGGGATTGTCTCTGAGTGGTTGGACACCCTTTGGTGCACGTTCGTGATTACCTACATTCTTACATAAAAATTACCACAGTAATCAAATCATGTTTGAATATTGTGGTATATTCCAGTTAGAATGCAACTGATTACTGCTTTCACGTTAAGGTATAGGATTTTTAAAGATAAGGCAAGGGTTTTCAACACAGGAGCAGCATATCTTAGGGCATTACCCTACTAGTCCATTTTATTTTAAGCTGGTGCCCTTTAATCGTTTTTCTGTCATTTGTGTTGTCTAGCTAGTCATTTTACTTTAACCTTTTCAGATTCGAACTAAAACGACCTTTCGAAACATTTTTTAGGTCAGTCATGGGATTCGAACCAGCATTTACATGGTTTGGAGACGAGGACACAGACGACTGACCTGTTTTGGCTCACTTAGCTCAGGCTCCCCAAGCACGCCTCACATAGCTCGCGGTTTTTGTAAAGCCGTTTTCTGTATGGTTGCACTGCGCTAGATCATTTTTTGTGAAGGTACTGCCCCACTAGTCCTTTAAGGGGTTGCCCCGCTAGTCCGTTTTTCTTTAGGATGCTGCCCTGCTAGTTCCTTACAAGTAGCGCCCCGCTATGCCGTTATTCTTTCGGGTGCTGCCCTGCTAGTTCCTTAATGTGGTGTCACGCTAGGCCGTTTTTCTTTTAAGGTGCTGCCCTGTTATTTTCTTAAAGTTGTGCCTGGCTAGGCAGTTTTCTTGAGGGTGCTGCCCTGCTAGTTCTTTAAAGCCGTGCCCCGCTAGGCCGT
>JAHWFP010120347.1:0-22657 GCA_023313725.1 Lithobius niger | reverse complement strand
GCTAGTTCTTTAAAGCCGTGCCCCGCTAGGCCGTTTTACTTTAGGGTGCTGCCCTGCTAGTTCCTTAAAGTGGTGTCCCACTAGTCCTTGTTTCTCAAAATGGTGGCCCGCTATGCCGTTTTTTTTAGGGTGCTGCCCTACTGTTCCTTAAAGTGGTGCCATGCTAGGCCGGTTTTCTTTAGGGTACTGCCGTGCTAGTTCCATAAGGTGGTGACCCTCTAGGTCGTGTTTCTTTTAGGTCTTGCCTCACAAGTGCTTTTAGGTGGTACCTGCTTTTCTCTAAGACGATGTCAGCTGGTTCAGTTTTCTTTAAGCTTTTCCTGTCCTTGAACTCGCTGTTTCTCTTGACATCTGATACTATTTGTTTTGATTTATAAAGGCAACTTAAGTTTCTTTATTTTTCATGTTGAAATAGTTGAGATGTTGCGGTTTATTGATAGCCAGTTGATAAGGAAGAGAACAGTACTTGATGATAAAGTACACACCAACTTGAACGATAGTCAGTTTGTCATAGTACGAACCTCATCAAGTTGACTAGTGCAATATATCTATTATAAGAGTGTCAAATTCCACAGCTAACGGCCTGGTGCCCAAGGTCGCACTAGATTTCGTAATACAGATTTATGGCAGCGTTAATGTTTTATACCGATTTCACACATGATAAATGCGTCATGCATTAATTACAACCCCAAACCGTGCAGTCTGATTTCAAATGTAATAATTTTAGCGTGTCAATATCAGTCTAGGTCATCTGTTTTTCGAGTGAGCTCAGCCACGTTTTAAAGTGTGGGCAGCACATTTCGGTACGGCAGACCACAAGACGGCTCATGTTATTTATTACCGTACGTGTGAAATCAAATACGTACCCTACCAACGTGCTTTAGGCTCCCAAAACGTCAACAACAAACGTGTTCCTGGTATTTTGGAGGAGGGCTCCGGACGTGGCAGGCCACGCATACTTATCCATTACATGTGAAATAAAATGGTACACAGAACGTGGCCGTGCTCGAGGTTGCCAGGCCTGGTTTGGCACGGTTTGGCCACAACATACTGGAGTTATTACGAGTGAAATATATTAGTTCTTAGACTCCTTCAACCTTCCACGGTATATTTAAACCGCTTGCCCGATTTTGTAATGTAGGATTACATCTACGCTTAGCTTGGGTGTTGCCCTACATTTCATTGCCGATACTCGGGCAGGGCATCCATAGACATTCAAAAAAGTAAAGAGGGTTGGAGGTACCACAATCGAAATAGGATGGTATAGCGCATTTCTTCTAATAACATTAATAAAGCCAGCATTAAAAAGAAAGTTCTTGCTGCTCACCCCCCCCCCCCCCCCACAATTTTCCCCTATTACTTTCTTGGCTATGACAAACAGCCTTGCTTAAATATGAACTTACTGTGATGTTGATTTTAAAGTATTTTAAGCACTTTTTTTAAGCTCAACCCTTCAAACGAGTAAAAACTATTATTTTATAACAATTTTGTAAGACGACAATATTTAGCAAAACATTCGAAAAATGAGTGGCACCACTTCTGGTCAACTTCAGGAACTACTTAAAATTCGTTCATGTTGATGCAGTTCACCATTTCCACCATATAGGGTGCACTAATTTTTTTTCAAAAGCTTTGCTAATTATTGTTGCTTTACAAAATTGTTATAAAATGATAGTATTGACTCGTTTGAAGGATTGAGCGTAAAAAAAGTGCTTAAAATACTTTGAAATCAACATCACAGTAAGTTCATACTTATGCAAGGTAGTATCTTTGAATAAACGTTCAACATTTAGAAAAAAATTCACAAGCACGAAAGGAAAGAATTAGGTCACATTTTTTAAGTTCACATTTTGTCCTGCCAATAGGTTTGAAAAAAAGAGGTTGAGCTCTCTGCATTTAAACTGTAGTACAACGTCATCTAGTGGGGCAGATGTCTGTAACTCAGGAGGTTAACAATTCGCTCAACCCTTTGTGTACAATCACTCGGAACGTTCTGTTCAGTTGATTTTGTGGAAAATTCATTTCATGAGCTGAATATTTTGTTGGTTCCGTAGGCCTCCGACAACTTAGCAGACGATCCTATACCAAACATTTACTACATCTAACATATAATACAATATGAAATTGAGAGGCATGTGTGTAAATGTATGATACCTCGACTATACGCGATGTAAGGTCTCAGAAACCTTTGTTCAATCCATACCATACCAAATTCTGAGCCGATAATTGTGTTGGACCATGTCCATTTGTTGCTTGCGGAGGGAGAAACAGATTTGGGAGCCATTCTGTTCTTTCTGTTCTCTTTTGTTTTCTGACAGATCAAAAGAAAGAGGGTTAGTGCAACAGCATCCAAAACATTCATCATTCAAATTTTGTCTATTCCTTTATTTGCAGATTTCGAAGCATCAAATTCCGATTCTCAGGAAGACCTGATTCCTGAAAGTGACCTTCACAGACCAGAAGGATCCACTAGTTCTAACCAAGCCAATGTCATTGTTCTTGGCATCGATTCCATGTCCCGTTCCAATTTTGTCCGGCAACTTCCACTTACCCGGCAATACCTCATGAGTGAATTGGGAGCTGTGGAATTGCGCGGATACACAAAAGTGGGAGATAACACATACCCAAACCTTGTTCCAATGTTGACGGGTTTGCCCCACGATTCTCCAGAACTGCCGAGCACAAAGGAAGAAGATACACAGCGTGACAATTTGGTTAGGTACGATATTTTAATTCTGCTAACTTACAGCCTTTGCAGGTACATCGTAACAGAAAACGCTTTGCTACTGCAACAATTTGTCCGGTCGTTGGTATGACGTTTTGAGCTGTTCCCCAAAGATTCAGTTTAGTTTATTCTGCAAAATTCAATTCCTTACTCCATTTCCGTGTGTACACATTTCTTGACGCACATACAACAAGGAGCTGAAAGGAAAATGGAAAAGCAAAGCAACGGTGTGACCATGAAAGGCAAGAGTATGACAACCAACTTAACCTGTTTACAGATATAGTGAATAACCAGTTAGAGTTATAGATATAGTTACAGTAAATAACCGGTTTGGGAATAGCCGGATGGGAGGAAAAGAAAAAGCTGTATAACAAGCCAGATTGGACAAAATCTCTTTCCGAGTGAATTAATTGTCCCAGCACATTACAATTATAACCAACCAAATGAGAGCTTTAACAGTATGCAACAATTAATTCGCAACAATGCCAAAATTCGTTTGTAATGTGCCGAAATATGTTTCCAATGTGCCGCAATTCATTTTTAACTCATTTCATAGTTATATTTTTCTAAGCAAATTGGTAAATTCTTGATAGTAGTTGGCCGACGTGGCGTCTCACCTAGGTTTTCCCCATAGTTTTCCCGTTTCTCCTAGGTCTCCCTTGTTCGCCATGCTCTCTTGTGCCCTTGAGCTAGGGTTACTTGTGTTGCTTGTGATGGCGAGTTGAGCGTAAGTAGACAATAGGTAGTACGTAAGTAGGTAGGATTAAGCTCATGGATTATCAAGGCCCGTATGCTCTGTAATAATAAAGTGAAGTAAAGTAGTTCGCCAGCCGTTATTACTAACTGTTGATGCATAGATTGATTCAAAACAATAAAACAAGCAGAACAGCTCACATGGCCAGCCAGAAGTATCCAAGTTTCGTTTTCCAACAAGGTACGAATTTTGGCATGTTAGAAATGGATTGTGGCACTTTGGTGGATTGGTAGAAATGCGTTACAGAGCGCTGAAAATGAATTGTTGTGGTGCATTGAAATTAATCGGATTGCAATTGATTTCTGGTAAGCGACAATCAACGCATGCGATTGATGCATGTGGTTTTGACCACTCAATCTTGCCGTAAAGTCACTTTACCGAGCCAAAAGTTCGTAGTGGATTATCCACCATTTCTGGATAACACGTTTTCGCTACCATGCGAAAATACTTCTGAAATTTCGGATAGTAGTGAAAATGTGTTATCCAGAAGTGATGGATAATCCACTACGAATTTGTGGCGCGGTAAAGTGACTTTACGGCAAGATTGAGTGGACAAAACCACATACATCAATCGCATGCATTGATTGTTGCCTACCACAAATCAATTGCAATCCGATTAATTTTCAATGCACCACAATTCATTTCCGGAAGTATTTTCGAGTAGTAGTGAAAAGCTGCTATCCAGAAGTCTCTACAATATCTGAAATTTCTGCAGTTTCCCAGATTCTATTCTATTCGCCCAGTAGCGGATCTTACAACACTTCTTCAGACCCTCTAGCAGTTTTGGTCATTCACTTTTGCAGTGGCTGCACTTCAAATTATTTTTTTTACATTACGGCTTAATACTAGCAATATGTTTTACTTACTACCCTTTTCTACCTAAATATCCTTTGTATTTATGCTCAATGTTCAAAGCTGTAAGTTTTCACTTTAAGAGGCCTTCTTAGCACACCTTCAGGGAGCGTACGTGCTAACCTTCCAGCATGCAGTTCCACCCATCCTCTCAATCGTTTGAGCATTCCGACCTGGATGCTCGCATGATAGCTCTATCTTCTAAAATATCTCTGGCCTTTGAAACTGCGCTTTCTTTCGATGATGAAAACTCGTGCTCACAACAGAAATCTTTTGGTGATAGTCGTTCATGGTGTAAGTGTAGAACTGTGACCATTCCTGCACGTAGAACTCTATTTCAAACGGTAGTGATGGTGGACCCTTGGAAAGACATTTGGTGGCAGACGTTAGCTTTCATTCAATTTGAGTTTCACAATAAACCAATTTCATACTTTTACAGGGGAGTTTAGCACTATCAACTTGTCAAAAATGTCAAAAGCAGAAATTGGCATTTATCCCTTGCCTGTGAAGAGTCGTACATGAGGTGTATGGGTTCATTTCAACCATTTATTGAAAGATGTGATATGCATTTTTTTTAGAAGTCGTTTTATATGTTGGATTTTTCACTTGTACATTAATTTCTGATCAATTGATATTTACTGTCGTGTTTATTATGTATGAATAATTTTGATATTTGAGTCGTAATCCCGACGTTCTTTACCCAGTTATGTTGAGTTACGAACTTAAATCCACAAAGAGAACGTAGAACGAATGTGGAAAATTTTAATAAATGGACAATGGGTTCAAACGTTTTAGTAGCCACTAAGAAACACAGAGACAACATCAAAATAAGATGAGAAACTTTCTTGCTCTATTTCGTAATGCCTGTTTGCTCTGCTTCATATTGCCTGTTTACTGTGCTTTTTAATGCCCGTTTGTTCTACTTCCCCTAATGTCCGTTTGCTTGGCTTCGTAATACCGTTTGATCGGCTTCGTAATGATCATTTACTTTGCTACGTAATGCCATTTGCTCTGCTTCGTAATACACGTTTGCTCTGCTTCGTAATGCCCATTTGCTATGCTTCGTAATACCCTTTTGCTCTGCTTTGTAATACCCGTTTGCTATGCTTCGTACTGCTCGTTTGCTCTACTTCGTAATGCCCGTTTGCTCTGTTTAGTAGTGCCCGTTTGGTCTACTTCGTAATGCCTCTTTACTCTGCTCTGTAAGGCCCTTTGCTCTGCTCTGTAATGCCCATTTGATCTGCTTCGTGATGCTCGTTTGCTCTGCTTCATAATGCCCGTTTGCTCTGCTTCGTCATGACGTTTGCGCTGCTTCGTCATGAAGTTTGCGCTGCTTCTTAATGCCCTTTTGTTCTACTAGGTCATGCCCGTTTGCTCTGCTTCATAATAACTGTTTGCTCTGCTTCGTCATGCTCGTTTGCTCTGCTTCATAATGCCCTGCTGCTTTGCTTCGTAATGGCCGTTTGCTCTGCTTCATAGTACCCGTTTGCTCTGCTTCATAATGCCCATTTACTCTGCTTCATAATGCCCATTTGTTCTGCTTTGTAATGCCCGTTTGCTCTCCTTTGTAATGCCCGTTTGCTCTCCTTTGTAATGTCCGTTTGCTTTGCTTCGTAATACCCATTTGCTCTGCTTCGTAATGCCCGTTTGCAGTGCTTTGTAATTGCCGTTTACTTTGCTTTGTAATGCCCATCACTAAAATATTAGTCCTCTAACTTATTTAAAAGTGTGAAATCCAAAATTGCCATTATCTTACTAGGAACGTGCCCTCAAGTTTGACATCGTAGTCTACCATTTTCTGCACTGAGTCAGCACAGTTACTTATTTTGAGGCTGAAAATTTTACAATATGAAATAACCGACCAGCTGGGCTACATTCCACTATGGGTCAGCATAAGCTCTCGCCTTCTGACAAAGTTTCTAGCATGAAATTGTTATTAGCAAGGCTTCACAAACTTTTGTACTGAAATCAACTACGAGGGTTCAACAAGGCTGGAAATCTCGTTCACTCCTGATTTATATTATAAATCCATTGTGTATCTGACATACACCTGGCAACTGTGGGTAAATCATGTTTATCTTAAGTAGGTCTTAAGTCTGCATCTGAAGAAAATTTAGGCTTTGCCAAAAGCGAGTTTATTATAAAATATAACGTTTTTTTTTAAATTTTGTTTATGGCAGCATTTTCAGTGCCCTTTCTCCTTCCGGCTGCCAGGGCGACTACCCCCTTCACTCTTCTTATGCACCAGCATAAATCAATAAAACTGTAAATTCATATAAATCGATAGGAGATTAAGAGATTTAAAACTCTCCAACACTTTTTTTTTTGTCGAACCCTTTAGATAAATACGCAACGTAAAGAGCCCAAGAGCTGGTAAATGTTTTACCCTAAGTAAAGTTTGACTTTCTGCTCAGATACTCACTGCTCACAGCCTAAGTTTGTTTTAAAGAAACATTCCGCCTTAAAAGACTGGCGTTTACTTGGGCCAGTGTCACAGTTTGCTTTTTTTTTTAATTTTCCAGACCGTTATACAATATTACGTGAATATATTTTAATTCTATTTTTCTAGGAATAACAAAACTTCTCCATTCTATGACAGTTGGCCTTGCATTTGGAAGGTATTTGAAAACCGTGGATATGCGACACAGTTTGCTGAAGACCAACCCCATTTAGGCCTTTTCAACTATGCGCGAAAAGGGTTTCGCCATTCCCCAACACATCATTACATGCGTCCATTCTGGCTGGCTGCCCATGACTCCCGCCTGCATGCCCTCAGTAGTTACCTGTGCCTAGGACCAATGCCTAAGCACGATCTGACGCTGGAGTATGTGGAGAGGTTTGCCGCGACCTACGGGGCCAGAGGGATCCCGTTCTTCGCGTTCGCCTTCCTCACTGAGATCAGTCATGACTTTCTTAACCAGGTAAGCCTTATTGCCAAATTTCAAGATATATGCACTTAGAGACTGGATATGGAGTGAATATCTGGACTAATTCTTTAGTTAGGGGAAAAAGTCACTATCTGGATCAATTCTTCGAATAGGGGATAAAGTGAATATCTGGACTAGAGTGAAACGAATACGGTTTCAGCAAGCAAAATAGCATACACTTCTTCTTGTTTGGGGCTCCATTCTACTGAATGTTAGACACCCAGGCCTATGCCTACCTTAATCCCCTATCCTAATTCTTCAGATAGGGGATAAATTGAATATCTGAACTAATTCTTCAGATAGGCGAAAAGGGAATGTCTGGACTAATTCTTCAGATAGGGGATAAAGTGAATGTCTGGACTAATTCTTTGGAAAGGGGATAAAGTGACTATTTGGACTAATTATTCAGATTGGGGATAAAGTGAATATCTGAGCTAATTCTTTAGATAGGGGGTAAAGTGAATGTCTGGACTAATTCTCTGGATAGTTGGTTAAGTCAATAATATATGGACTAATTCTTTGGATAGTGGATAAAGTAATCTCTGGACTAATTCTTCAGATAGAGGTTAAAGTAATAGTGGACTAATTCTTCAAATAGGGGTTAAAGTAAATATCCTGACTAATTCTTCAGATAAGGGATAAAGTGAATATCTAGACTAATTCTTCCTCACATGCTAAGGGGTTCAACATTAGTTTGTTGGCTCTGTACTAGAAGGTGGAATGCATCATTAGGGTTATTTTTTTTGTAATTAGGCTTATTTTTGTGTGATTAGGCCTATTTTTGTGTTATTAGCATATTTTTGTGTGATAAGGCTAATCTTTGTGTAATTAGGCCTATTTTGTGAAATTAGGTCTAAGTTTGAATAATTAGGCCTATATAATCATATAGGCCCGGATCAATTGGGGGACATTGATCTCATCGAATCGTTACAACGTAAGTTTACGAAACGCCTACCTGGTCTACGGGATCTTAACTATAGCAAACGTTTGGCCAGGACTGGGCTTGAATTACTAGAACTTCGTCGAATCAGATTTGACCTAATTCTCACTTACAAAATTCTGAGAGGATTGATTGATGTAAATCTACCTTTCTTCGACTTCGCCCCAGGCAGGATGTACACGCGTGGTCATTCTTGGAAACTTGCTGTACAGGCTGCACGTACAAACTGTCGCAAGAACTTTTTCTCCGTACGTGTTGTGAAAGTTTGGAATGCTCTCAAGGAATCAACTGTTGAACAGTCCACAGTGCATGGATTCTGTCGTATGTTAATGCTCGAAAACCTCAGTCTTTTTGAAACGCCCACTCACAGAAATTTTATAGGTCTTTCTTTTGGCTTTATTGTTCCTTTAAATCTAGGCTCGGTATTAGTGGTTCAGAGCCCTTCCGCAGTCCTTCCACGTGTTGGTGGTAAATTGTATTTATTATTATAATGCAAAATTGCTAAGCAAGCTTACGTACCTTGGTCCTGCATGACTTTGACGCTCTTCCGTACTTGTTCCCCATTTTCAGTCAATGTTGTCTTCAACGTAGCTAGGATGTCTTCATATAGTTTCCGTTTCTTGGCAGCGATAATGAAGAGAGTAGCAAAGCACCATGGGGTGCATTACTTCTGGATGTAACGAAAGAATATCATTTTTGGCATGAAGCAGGATCCTATCATCATCTCGCGGAAATGTACCACTTTAAAAATTGGTGACAACCTACAGTTGCTATCTGTTACTTTGCAAATAATTATGTGTTTTCATATTAAAATTAGGGATATCGCCCTAGATTATGTACATTTTCACCACTACGTGCCGTTTAATACCTAAATTGGTAGATTTTTCACCCTTTTTTTAAACCAGATCCAGAATAAAATATAAAATAAAACTTGGATAAACTTACTTTTCGTACTTGGTTCCATCTATGTCTGGATTGATGACCTATATTGCATATGTTTTTTTGTTTTTTTCATTGTTGTCGGTTTCACCAGGGACAACGTCATCCATAATTATTACCCCTTGTATAGAAATTATACAATAATTAATTTCCTCGTGCTTGAAAGAAAAAACATAACTTAGGATGCGGAGTTCGTTAAACATTTTTCTTCACACGAGTTCAAATTTACACATTTACGTTGTAGTTTAGAACGTCTAGAGGCACATGCGGAGGCTGACACACAGAGAGTCTTTTTGAATTCTCCTTGTTTCAACCTCTCCATTTGATCAATGATGTTACGTCTCACTGTATCTTTCATGATGTTTGTTAGGGTAATGCATGCATATTTTGAACTTTTTTCCTGATATGTCAACTTCTATCAGCAGATAATGGAAACAACAGGACTGCATGTGGCTAATCATTGTAACAAAAAGCAGAAAGCTAAAAACACTTTAGTAATTAAAAATATAAACAGAGTAGCCATCAAGTGCATGGTGAAAGACGAAATCACGACGTTTCGATTCCTGGTTCGGAACCGTTTTCAAGTGAAGAGTTAAAAAAAAACCATGTTAAACAACTCATAAATTAAAAATTAACAAAGCAACAGCAAAGCAGATGGTTCATGGTTATAAACCTTACAAGTCTTAAGGATGTAAGGTCCCATGCTAAAATTTAAAAATATTAAAAATTAAAATGAAATAAAATAAAAGTCGCACAATTCGAAAGAATGTGCCAACAGTCAGTGATTTCGTCTTTCACCTGCACTTGATGGCTACTTTGTTTATATTTTTAATTGCTAATCATTGTAAGGCTGCATATTTCAGTACATTGTACTGCTAATGCCTAATGGTGCAGTAATATTATGCATCCACTGAATGAATTACCTACAATCGAAACCGGAACATAGCATGCAAAGTAGGGTGTGCCATCCCAGGGTACCTTGAGAATACGAAGCTTAGAATGACTGATCATCCATTTGTTGATTTTTTTTAGTATTACTTTAACATTGTTTGGCATTTTAAACACCTATTGTTATAAACAAAGGACGTAAAATTGGCCTTGGCGAAGTGGTGCTCACCTCTAACCGTCTTATACAGGTAGTGATCTTTACTACCAGCTTCCTGTATCACTGTAGACGCTCGTGATTTAGCAGTACAGTGGTAGTTACAGCAACATAACCCACTAAGTTTTGTGTTTTTCTCCAGCTCTGTAATGGAAACACGTGGCGTCTTTTTCTGTTTTTTACTCTTCTGTACAGCCGTACCGGCTGAGAAGACGATTGCAATGACTTTGTCCGTCCGTCGTTTTTTTTCAACTTTGCAACGGTACCAGAAATTGACGACCACTGTTTACAACGTTAGATCCAGTGTCAAAAGTTAGTTAAATAACATGGCAAATTAAAACATCGTTACTTCCTTATAGCTAATAAGACTTCTTCGACCTAATTAAGTTAAATACTAACATTTGATCGTAAGGATATCCTAAGGATAACACAGCAGCTGCAAAAACAAAAGCATTTTATCTTCGTTTAAAATAGACTCTTCGCATTGTTGCATTAATGAATGGGCTTACCATCGAAGCAGATTCTCCATTAGGCCTATCTGCTACTTACAAAATTAAAACTGTATTTCAAAAAATTCGGCCTAAAAAAGGAAAATTAGGCCTAAAATCACGTTACCACGGCAACGTCAAGATGCTACGAGTAGTTCCTGGCTTCATCAACAGCGTGTCTCCCATCTCTTCCATACTACCACTGATCTATATAGGTTACGTTGCGCGTTACGTTTAACACTGTAAATGTGTGCCCGAAGGCGCACCGTGTTGCAAAAATGAATAGGTGTACTATACAAATCTATACTATGCGAAAGCGGTGGACATGAGATCGCGCGCGTCGCGCTGCCTCCTGCTCCAGCTCTCAACTCAAGTGTCGGGGCTCTCTGCTTATGGATAACAGTCCCAGCGAGGTAAGCGGCGCGGGAGGGAGCGCTACCTCGCAACATTCTAAATTGCTTTGAATTCTTGCATTTGCATACTTACTACGCTTGCGGCCTGTCGGCCAAGCCGCCATAGCGCATACAACTTACGTACCCGTCTTCAACAGACGCAAAAAATTCTTCCAGATTTCAGTCCTAGTTCGTGCGCCAAAATTGTGATGTTCCCTGCTGGTGTCCGGATCTGGGACATCATGAATTAAAACCACTGAGACCACGATGGTTGATGATTAAAAGGATTTAGTTCGATTAACATGCAACCAATAAACAATTACATTCACAGCCATGTTTTATTGTTTTCAAAAAGTATTTAGATTTACAACATGATTGTATACAGTGTCAACATTCTTGCAGTTAGTTTGTTTTAATGTTTTTTTTTTTTGGGGGGGGGGCAATTCTTTGCCCTTTTTCGTGGATGTCGTTTTAATGCCTTTAGGCGCTACGACTAACTTAAATAAATAAATAAATCTCCGTTAGCTGCTACTTACGAAATTAAAGCTCCAGGTAAGAATTAGTTGACAAATACGCATAAAATCTAAAATAGGCTTAAAAGCTAATGCATTTTTAACCGGCAGTTCTGATAGCTACTGCTTTTAGATTATATAATAGAGATAGCTGTTGCAATGCGTGATAGAGGTGTGCTAGGTAGTTGCTCTAGCTGCTTGTTTTTCTCTAAAATACCTCTTCTCAGTTTTTTGACATTTTGTTTCAGGCTGGTGCCGCAGACGTACCCTTACTCGAATGGTTCCAAAAATGGCAGCGCTCTGGTTTGCTGAACAACACTGTCTTGATAGTCATGAGCGACCATGGAAACCGTTTCGACAGCATTCGACTAACAGCAGTGGGCAGAACAGAAGAACACATGCCATTTTGTGCAGTGTCCCTTCCAGTATCCTACAACACCACACATCCAACAGCTTACGCAAACCTGCTTAACAACGCATTCCGATTAACAACACCATACGACATCCACTCTTCACTGTTGCAGATAGCAAGGAACGATCTTCCAGATAAAGCTCATAGAACTGGTAAGAGCTTCGGGCGATCTTTGTTGACAGAAATATCCGGTGAACGAACCTGTGACGTAGCTGGTGTGCCAGCGGAATATTGTACTTGTCAAGAAGAGGAGAATTTGGCTCTGACAGATCATCGGACAGTGTGTGCTTCTAAAGTTCTAGTTGAGAAAATAAATACATTAACAGCACCTTTCCGGACAAGTTGTGCTGAGCTATCTTTAAAGTCTGTGCACGATGCTCAGAAAATTAAACAACACAACATTAAACACAATTCCATTGATCGGTTTGGTGATGCTAAACGCTTTACTGGCCATGAAAGGACTACAAAACACTCGTCTACAGTACGTGTTACGGTGGAAACCAGACCTGGAAATGGGCTATTCGAAGGACTGGTTAAAATCGATGATTCTGATACAGCTTCAGCAGAAATTAGTGTAACGGGGGGTATTAGTCGTATAAACGCGTACGGAAGCCAATCAGACTGCCTCACAAAAGAAATGTTAAAACAATTCAATGACCTTAGAAAATTTTGCTATTGTGTATGACGTCAAATATAGTGATACATTAAAAGCCGTATTTTTTTATGCCAGTGTGATCTGCGTGAAGTAATGCTGGTTAGTAGGAAAAATTGGAAAGTTCATTGCAGAAACAAGGTTCTTTCAGACAACTTCATAAAGATGGGTGGTGTGTTACGTCACACCTCTAAGGTGCATCAAGATTTGACGGTTAGGTCAATGATAACCACTTATAGCTACACGAGTGAGTTCATAAAGCATTGCCAGCCATGGTCCATTTCATCAATTTGTTAGTGCATCAGTATGCAGTTCATAAGCATTAGTGATGCATCAATTTATTAGTATTTGGCAGAGCAAAGAACATCACCCTACACACATTCGACTCTTAAAACAAACATAGTGTTTAAAGATTTGATGCCAAATAAATGATAAATCCCAAGGCGAAGGGTTAACAAATCAAACAGACAGCATTAAAGAATGTCCTTTTGGGAACACACCAGTCTGATAAAGAAAAAGAAAAACAACTTCCTCGATTGGGGCTGACATCCAGTCGTTAACATTGCTTCTTTGACATGTTTTATTAAATATCGTGCCAATGCAGCTGCTCGCACTACTTAATGTATGCTTGCTTATTTCGTATGCATTTTTTTCTAATTGCCTCTTCCGCGGCAACCTGTGTGCCTGCTAGCGTGGTTTATTGACTGCAAAGCATAGCTTGGTAAAAGGAAAAATGGTAGGCCTCACTGTGGCCAATTATTGGCGTATCTGGGTGGGACCTCCTTAGCTCTGTTCTTTAATCTGTGTACAGAGCTAATGAACATCTCATTGTGTGCTCGTCTGTCTGTGCAACTTTCAGCACTCCAGTTTTGTACAGTTGGTTGACCGAAATCTAACAACAAACGGTTTATCCGTCAATGGTCTAAGCTCTTAGTAGAAAATATCTCTTAGTAGAAAAAGATGAAGCCATAACTCAAGTTCCGCCTCTCTTTCGGACTTTTCGTCGAAAAGATAACTCAAAAGTAGGTCAGTCGCTATCAACTGCTTCACTATCCCACCATCTTCTCGCCTTTTCTTCTAAATGAATCGGGATCCTCGTTCTCAAAAACACATTTGGTGGCATACAATCTCATAACTATCTAATAACATTACAATCTCATAACAACCTTCAATCTCGCAAGAAATCCGTAGCTGAAAAATCAACATTCCCCCAGCAAATTTTCTTAAGGAAATACGTCGCACCCAGCTTCTTGGCAAATCATTATTAACAGGACATTACATGATCATCAATTTGTTTACGTAAATGACTCCTTTCTTGTAACAGAAGCTTGTGACGCGATTAATTTAGCATATTCATCCCTAGAAATTATGACACAGTGATCATCATCATTGTTACCATCTTGAGCCACCAACTTTCGTGGATTACTCACCATTACACTCAGTCCACTCCCAATACCATTTCCTGATATAGCCACTCCAGAAAAAGGGGACGAGAGTTGAGCGTGTGAGCAACAGCATTTGGCACATTTTTACGGGGAGAGAGCATTTTTGTTAGTTCTAGGATTGTCATTCACAGTTCGCAAATCAACATCATTTAATAGGTCACGCACAACTGGAAATAATTTGTCGACATCACAAGTTTTGCTTGTAACACTAGGGATTTGACTAAATGTTTCACGTGAAATTTGGAAAAAAAATGGTTCATTATTTCGATGCGGAAAATGAGACGTCCAACCATTCTTATCGTCATTCCAAGCTGATAACTCAGAAATTCTAGCAGAATTACCTCTATTTGAATCGAGCACACTAGTGAGAAAATGGCTCATTACCCATTCTATTTAACCTATCCCTATCTATTTGGGTGCACGGGTAGCCTCGAGCACTGGGGCGTCAGATTCGATAGTCGTCTCGGTCACGGATGTAACAGTTCTGGCTTCTTACAGACCAGGGTTCGATACTGGTAAGGGAAGTGTATATGTACGGGTTTTTCTCCGGGTTTTTGATCGACACCTATTCTAGTCTAGAACGTATGGTGTTAGGTTACCTCCAATGCCCGATGTGAATAACCCCTCAGCTACAGTAATAATTGCACTGATGTCTGATCCATTCTGCGGTGGTGTCGTCAACTCCTCAGTGATGGTAGATAAATTAGAAGTCAATATTAAAAAAAAAAAAGAAAAACAACAATTAGATCACGTCAAAATTGTGAAAGCACAAATCACAAAAATCTACACCAATACACTAATTCAAAAAAAGGGCTCTAAAAAGGTGCCAGGACTCCACACGACAAGGTATCCAAGATGGCGGCCAAATGATTATGGCCGCCATCTTGGATATCTTGTCGTGTGGAATCGTGGCACTTTTTTAGAGCAGTTTTTTGTTTAATTCGGCAGACCTTAAAACCTAGAAATTGACATCAGACTTACATACACTAGTATAATTTTGAATTTTTTTATTGTATGGCGCCCATTTTAAAAGCAAAATGGCGGCCATGTTGGTTTTTCGGCTGGTTTCAGTTGGGCACCCCTTCCTAAAAGTTTCTCATGGGTGTGGACATGAAGTACACCAAAAGGGTTTCGAATTATGTTTACAAAAAGTGGTGGTTATTGGCATACTTTTGCAACAATGGTCCCTCTATACGTGATTTATTGTGATAGTTGTGGTTTTCCGAGGCTTAGCCGAGGCGTTAAGAGCCGAGGAAGCAAAACTATCTCAATAAATCACATGTGGAGGGACAATTCTTGCAAAAGTATGTCAATAACTAATTAGTCACCACACTGTAATTCTTTTTTTTTTACCGTTCGTGGATGAGGGGGTGATTGAGGCTTAATGGCGCGTCGACAGCTTGGTCATTAGCGCCAACCTCAGTCACAGTGCAGTGGTCTGGGTTGCCACTGCATCACACATTAGAGAGTTGTTATTCAAACCCCTAATCTAAATCTTGTCATACATCTGTACCTCCTGCAAAAATTGAAATACACCGGACAGGAGGACAGACTTATAGCCCAATTGACGCGCAATTTCATGCGGAATACGGAAACGACGACGAATACCATCAAGATGGCGACGATCAACAAGGAAGTGCCGGACCGTAAGTGGCACTCGAGTGAACCGTAAGTGAATTCGAGTTGTTTCATGTCATTTTTCTTGGTATCGTCCATTATTTTTCTCCCTTGCGTTCAACAATCGTTGGTGCTACAATGTTATCAATGTATTTGTTGATTGTTATAAGTGTAGCAATACGTTATGTGTTTTGATTCTGTGTCAGTATGTAAGTAGTTTGTACACTGAGCGAATGGCTTGAAGGCCGAGTAAGCTCAATAAATCAAATAAGTTATTTATTCTGACACTTATAACAATACGAACGCTGACGCGATAGCACAGGAACTGTAAAAGTGTACCAATAATTGATTTATGTTATGTTATGTTATGTTTATTGAGCCAATACTGCCTAAATGCCACTCGCTCATTACTAAAGTACTTAACCTAACTTCATTGCTCCGAAATACACTGTACTACACCGATTTACCCACACCGTGACCCTCCACACCGAGACACTGAGACACTTAACAACAGTGCTGTCTTACAACAATGCTGTACTTTATTTGATTTGATTTGATTTATTGCAGAGTTTCATAACAATGAAAACGTAAAAAATATGGCGATGACGTGTTATAAGCCAGTAAAGCAAAACAATCGTGAGTTGCATAAAACAAAATGGCGAATAATGGGTAGCAGCGCAATAATCATAAGGCACTCGACAGCAAATCAAGGACACATTCCCTCTGTGAAGAAAAATGATGGCGCGACGTGATTTAGCACTACAGAAGTCCAGTTGTTGAATCACCGTTTCACCAGAAAACGCACCAAGCACATCTTCAGCACAAACCCAGAACCGTTCTTTGCGTAGATTTCTGGTGGTGATTGTTTGTTAGTAGTAAGTATTGTTAGGCGGATTGAGTCTGTATCGTAAGGTTTACAATGGCTTTGTAGCACGTTGATGGAGATGCTCTATGTTGAAGCGCTCTGAGCTATTTTGTTGTGTCGTACTCTTGGTCATTGTCTGTGAAAAATGTTGATCTTATGCCTTCTGTTTTTTCCCCCTTCTATGCCTTGCTTGACGTTGAGTTTTGGGCGCTGATTTTGAGCGCTTAGTTTTACCCGTCTATGACTGTTTGATTTCTTGTATTACGAAGCTGTTGGGATGACTTAAGTATTATCCGATGTTATGCTGTATTTTTATTCCGTTTGTGGACGATGGATACCAAGGTGCCAATCTGTAAGTTATAACTGCCGTTCGAGTGTTGTCCTCTGATCGTAAATTTTAGATTGGCAACCTGAAAATTCTATCGGACAATAGGTCTAAAAATTTGTTTTGGCTACCAAACTGAACTTGGAATTCTTTTTGTCTAGAATTTAGTCAACTTTGTTTTGATTTATGCGAAAACTTTGGTTCCAATATTAGACCAATGTATGTGTTTTGACAGTGTCACTGAATATAGAAACTGTGTGAGAGTTTATTGAACATATCCGATCATTTATTTCCTCGTCATCATAGGCACATAAACTACATGTACCCAAGGCCTCGAACGTTGGGTTTAGGTTAGGACATTACATTACAAACCCGACAACCTATTATAACTTTTAATCACTCAAAAACCCCAAAGAAGTTAAAAAAAATAGAGCATCGTAGCATGATTTGAAAGCGTTGAGTGAAAGAGCACAAACAACAGATTGAGGGAGGGAGTTCCAGGGTTGAACAACCCTTTCCATGAAAAAGTGAAAACCTAGGTTAGTCCGAGAGACAGTACCAGAAATACGGAGAGGGTGGCCACGAGTGAAGTTGAAATTTGGAATGAGGAAAGAACAGGATCCACATCAAGGAGATGGTGAATAAGTTGGTAGGTAAGTATCATGTCGCCACTATGAAAACGATCATGAATGGAGGAAAGCCCAAGTTTACGTAGGCGATCGAAATAAGGCAAGGAACAAATGGTGTGACACCATTTGGTAAGGCAACGTAGGCAGTTTTCAAGACGATTAAGTGAGTAAAGATTGTAGGGACGACAAATTTGGGAGCAGTAACCAAAAACTGGTAGGATAAAAGTTTTATATAAAATAGCAAACAGGGAGGGTGTATGGTTGGAGAAACCCTTCAGTACAAAATGGGCTTTACGAAAGACTTTGGAGATGACACTTTCTGTGTGAACATTGAAATTTACAGCGTTATCAATAAGAATCCCAAGATCAGGATGATTAGCAACAGGAGTAATAGGCGCTCCAGAAAGATAGTAAGGAAAGTGCAGATTATTATTCCCAAGATAAAAGACGTGATATTTATCAGTATGAAAAAGAAGGGAATTGGCAGTAGCCCAGTGCGCAACACGTTGGATGTCTTCTTGAAGGAATTTGCAGGAAACGGAGTCAGAGAAGATTTTTAAGTCATCAGCATAGCAGGCACTAGCAGAACACCAGAGGTAACGTAAAGCCAAGAAGCGAAGGAACCACGAAGAACGACCTACGTCCTTCTACCAAATCCAACTCCTAGCCGCACTATTTGGTGCATCGGCCAGGAATCGAACCAGGGTTGCCCGCATGGCAGGCGAGCATTCTACCACTGATTTTACCGCATCGGTGGTTCAGTAGTAGAATGCTCGCCTGCCACGCGGGCGACCTGGATTCGATTCCCGGCCGATGCACCAAATAGTGCGGCTAGGAGTTGGATTTGGGATTTACGGTCGAATGGCGTCGCACTTCTGGTTAAATTTGGTAAAAAACGGAAATAAATACATCCAGGCTAGGAATCAGTTACATCTGGAGTTTATTTTTATGGCATGGTTGGAAGACGGAAGTAAGAAGGCTTGCCACGACTTACAGCATTTAGGTGGTTGATGTTATCGAACGTTTGCTTAAAAACCTTTTAGACTTTCCTTCAGAATAGTAGTCCTAATTTTAAATAGGCCCGACCTGCCTAAGGCCAGAAGAGCAGACACTAAATCGGTCCGCGTTAGTCGAGCAAAAGTAGAGAAGAGAGAAAAAGAACCAAAGGAAAGCCTAGCACGAGAATTTAGGTTCACGCATGCGTGGGAAGCCTTTCACACGTTTATATACAATATTTTACATTGCATTATATTGAATATCAAATTCTTATATAATGAAAGAGGCCACAATATTCCACTGATCGCCCCAGGGGCCCAGTGCAGCGGGAAGTGCCAGCACCAAACGAACCAGAGGGCACAAGGACATCAGACGCAAGACAAGCCTAGGGGGTCAAGTTGATAAACGCCAGGACGATGAGGATGATAATATGAGGGTCCCATGTCTCAACGAACCAAGGCTCATCGTGTAATGGTGCCAGGAGGTAAGCTCTGCCCAAGGCCAACAGGCAAATCGAGGACTGGCAAGTTCCGTCACTCTACCACCTAAGGAGTAGGTAGGAGTTAAGCCAGGAAATAATGCCAGGAGAAAAACCGAAAGTAGTAAGTTTGGACAAAGGCTTAGCATGTGAGACAGTGTCGAAAGCTTTACTGAAATCAAAGAAAACAAGGTCACATGGTAGACAAACGTCAATAGGTTTGGTAATGGGGTCATACGTAGAGAGAAAATTGGAGAGGCAAGAACGTTTTAGGAAGGAAACCATGTTGGGTGGCCGAAAGAATATTGAGTTGAGAACATTCATCAAAAAGATCAGAGTACATAACCGTTCAAGGATTTTTGAAATGGACGAGTGGAGACTTATCAGTAAAAAGAAAAGGGGAACCCGATTTATGAATTGGAGTAATATGAGCATCCTTCCAGCACAAAGGAAAGGTACTAGAAAAAATGGAATTGGAGAAAATGTGAAACAAGGGGGTGGAAAGAGAACTGGCACAATTACGGACAAAAATAGGAGGAATGTTATCAGTACCTGAAGAAAAGTCTTCCTTAAGGAATAGGAGAGTGGAAAGAACATCGGTCACACCGAAAGTACTTCCACAATTCTAACTGACTGTCCCACAGTTACTATAGTTGAGTCAACCCTAATGTTATGCTCACCGACCAGGGAATCTTCCAAAGAACCAGTATTAAACCAGGAGACACAAACAGTCCATGCAAATTGTTTTTGTGAAGTAACTCCTACTAATCACAATATTCAAGTGCAGAATGGCCTGCCTTGTATTCCAGCATGATAATACGTAATTTAGAGCATGATATTTACGTAAATTAGAGGGGGTTTCTGATTTTTTTTTCAGGTTTCATCACCAACTATAGATAGTCGAATGACTATTCCTTTGAATGATGGAGTACCTGACTATTTTGTAAGAGTTGTTAATCCAGAAGTCCCTTGTTTTTATCCAAAATCTGTAGCATTGAACATTACAACAGATAAGACGTGTGGAGAACAGGTTATGGACAACCAATGGGAGGATTGTGAGACAGTGATGCATCATGTCACATCAAAGGCTTACACGTAAAAGTCGTAAACACAATTACGACATTACGTACTTCTAATGTTAATAAGTTATCCTTAGCATAACATCGACCCATTAAGGCTTATAATCAATGGAAATAATCCTTTTTGGAAACTTGTTGGGTTGAATGTAAATTCATCAACTATGTAAATAAGAACTACGCTGAACTACACTAAACTACAGAAAAGCACTACACTGAAGATACAGAGAGGAGAGAGGACTGAAAAAGGACAATACAGTTTGCAGAGAGATGTTAGCCTTCCAAGCGTCACAAATAATGAACTCCATTTGATGTTGGACCAATACCACAATGGCTGATTTCTTCTTCCCTTTTTCGTCGTCCAGAGCATATACCGCCTCTATTGAAGTTTTAAGTAGTCGGCTAAAGGATTTCGTGAACTTTACCATTTCTTAATTCAAGATTCCTTCTACAAATTGATGTCCAAGGATCTTATCTACGCTAGACTGTCAACGGCTTCATCAATACGCATGCGCAGTAAAAGAAAAACGTGAGTGGGTTTAATGGACGGTAGCGTTTCACACAGCAGGTTGGCTGCAGTATGTCACCATATCACCGTGGTGGTACCGTTACTTGCAACTATTACGTCATGCCCTCTGATACGTCCTTACCAGACTCATGGAGTATTCATTCATCTGTTGACTCTTTGTGGTCTGATGTTAACTTGATGGAGAAAAATGCAGAACGAATCAGTGATCATGAACACTGCAGTCACTCTGGATATGATTCCTCCCCATCCCCTCTCTCACACTGACTGTTCAAGAAGGGACTGGGCCAACACAACTGCATGGTAACCTTCCCTCATGACCTAGAGAGCAAGAGACGGGGCAGTATTTTTCACAAACATTGCCACCCTACATCATACAACAGAATTGTGATGTGTTAGCATCCTAACAAGTTCGATGGGAAACAGTTCCGAGGAAATAGGACGATAACGGATATCGTGTCACCACACCTACTAGACCACAATGCTTACCAGAGTGTCTTGGACACTAATGACAATGATAATGGAGGGAAAATGTTGGAAAACTATTGCCTTACCCCCCACCCCATGTGCAACAGCATAATACTTGTGGGTTACCAAGCAAGTAGGGTGACATTTCTAGACGGCTAAGTGAACAGGCAGATAGCAGTTATCATTTTCCTTCACCTGTCGTCAAAGAACTTCCACCACCAAGTTTAGATGACACGAGATTGCCCAGTGGCAGACTACAATTGCCAGTATGCGTTTGTAGAAATGCCTGTGGAATAGATGGTGCTTTATACAATTATAATGATTCACCACCTGTACTTCAGGAAATGAGTAATCTAAACCAAAAACAATAAATTTTAAGCAACAAACCCGCCAAGTTTCAGCCATTGAACGTCTGTGATATTGAAAACGGGGCAAGTTTCCACTCATCAGACATACAACACAACTTTAAAACTTGGCGCATTACAAGGCATTCTTTTTACTTGAATAGTTCGGCTAATCTTATTTTTTCAAATAAATATATATGGCGTGAATTTTATCGAAATAATGTTAAAGATTCTTTGTTACAATATCTTTTGTTTGAATCACTTTACAATAAAGTTTTACAACTCAGATGGTGGCGTTTTTTTGAAATACTGCAGACTAGCGTGCTGTACTGTAAACTATAGATTTTAGTGTGGGTATAACGTAGTATCATTTGTGAACCCATCCTGACGTTACGAAAATCGGAACCTCCGCGATTTTCGGCAGTTCGTAAATAGTTTTTCTTAACCGAGTGCAGGTTGATCGTCGGAGTGACCGATTGATCGTTTCAACTTTGATGTTGATATTTCGCTTCGTGTGCGCGAAACAATAATGAAACAGCAACAATAAAAACAACAATTAACTAGCGCTTATCTTGATGCTGGTTGTGCATCTTGGATCTTCCAAACGAAAGGCTTGCAATGCGCCAAGTTTTAAAGATGCGTTGTATGTCTGATGAGTGGAAACTTGGCTCATTTTTGATATCACAGACGTTCAATGGTTGAAACTTGGCGGGTTTTTTGCTTACTATTTATTGTTTTTGATTTATATATCCGGACTTTTGATAGCTGCGCCTAACGGGATTTTTTTGTTATTTATGATGTTCTGAATTCTTTACATTTTTGGTTGTAATCTTGCTGAAGCTTTACTTCTGGACTTTACAACATTTTCGGTGTTCACTTTTGTGTAGATATCAGTTCTTTTGGTAACTGATTTGATTTTAAGATTTTGTGGAGTTTGGATTAAGTCAAATATTTTCTTTAAAAGCAGACTAGGAGGAGTTCCGCAAGCCAGACATATACCGTGACAGGAGGTCTTGTGGTAGTTTCTTTACGTTTTTGGTTGCTTGGTTTTATTGAAGCTTTACAGTTGGTTATTCTCGGCAATGATTCTTGTTTAGGCATCAGTAGTTGTTGTAATAAGTAATTTTATGATTGTTGGTTTTATACATTTTTTTATTTTCTAGTCGAATAATTTCCGTTAATGCAAACTAAAA
>JAHWFP010120346.1:2325-16952 GCA_023313725.1 Lithobius niger | reverse complement strand
TTGTAACCGTTGGGTGATGTTCTGATTAACTTCCCTGAAAAGTTGTAACCGTTGGGCGATGTTCTGATTAACTTCCCTGAAATATTGTAACCGTTGTTGTGTTCAGGATGTATTTGTGAATGAGATGAAAAGCACCACACTGATTAAAGAGTGTATAGCAGATAGGGTGCACATTTATGCACTTGCAGTAAAATGCAACGTTTCGAGTCAGTATACGACTCTATCAAGCGCAATATTTTTATCAGAGGGCGAAACTTTTTTAACAAGCATAAAATCGGACTTGTTTCAGCAAGCTAAAAAGCAGAAACTATTGTTTGTGTGAGCCTCCATTCTACTGAATCTTAGACACCCACATTTAGGCCTATTAATAGCAGTTGATCACTTGAAATCTGCTCTCGTCTGATCAATTGATTAAAGTGATCACTATCTACCATTAATAGCCTAAAAATATGGGTGTATAAGCTACAACCAACCAAGCGATGGCGATAGTTTCTGCTTTTTAGCTTGCTGAAACCCAGCCCGGTTTTATGCTTGTAACATTACCCCCAGCAAGGTGCCTATGCTCGCATCCTTAGTTTCTCTACTGACGAGCCCAAACAAGAAGAAAGTCTGTCTAGAGGTCTCTATGGGGAAGAGCAACTTGATTTTAAGTGATCAACTGCTATTAATAGGCCTAAAGGTGGGTGTCTAACATTCAGTAGAATGGAGTCCAAAACAAATAGTAGTTTCTTCTTTTTAGCCTTCTAAAACCAGTCCAGTTTTGAGCTTGTTTTAAATATACTACCAGCAAGGTTCCTGCTCTCATCCACCGAGTGTTCTCTACTGATGAGTCAAACAAGGGTGGAACAGTCTGTTTAGGGGTGAGACTAGCTTGACTTCACGAAGCCTATACGTCAAACATATAGCATATAGACGGTTGACAGAACTACAAAGTAACTAAAGCATGCAATTTTAAAAATACTAAAAAAGATCTAAATCACGACAAAATCTAACAGAAGGACGACCTGCCCTTACTCCCTGCAAATGCAGTCGTAAGTGCTGGATATAGGCGATTGGTCTGCTACATATGCTGATGTCCCCCAGAGGGGGAAGAAAATGAATTCCCATTTGGTGTAAAATGGGAATATAATCTTTAACCATGCGTCACTAAAAAAGGGTTAATACAATTTAAGTAGGGATGCGGAAGGAGCCAGGAAAATTTAGGAGCCTAAAAGTTCAGCAATTTTGGGGCTTCTGAGGCTTCCAGAAATAACATTTTTAAAAGTTTGCTACACCAAATGTTGAAATACGGGGAATGTTTTTCTCCACACCCTAGTATGTTGCCACTTTTCTGGATGTTGCCACAAGTATGGCCATTTTTCTTTTCTAATTTGCATCTATGAAGATACTGAAATTCTTATGCGTGAAAAACGCTTTAATAACTAGAAATTGTAAAAAAAATAAACAATCTTCAGTATGGTATACCTTGGGGTCACAACCGATGGTGAGTGGAAACATTTATGTATATATTTCGCATAGGAGCAGACTTAATGATGATGGTGAGGGATTATGACGACCGGCGAGAAGCAATTAGGACATCCGGCCAGAAGTGAGCAGCCGAGCAACCTTTGCCATCCAGCGCGGGAAGAGGGTGGGGGGGGGAGGGGGCAGGTTACGGTAGAGGGCGTGAGGAGGTGGCTGTTTGCTAGGACGGCGTAAGTTATATGCGGTGTATGTTATGTGCGGTGTCTGCGGTGTATGTTATATGCAAGGTTATGCGTCATTGCGCCGGGGTCAGCTAGCATAGAACATATTACTGTACTGATCAAAAGCCTAAGAGGAATATTGCCTCAACTATGTGAAATTAGAAAATGTTTATGTATTGCGCCAACCTATTTAATACACAAACTACAAATAATACAAAATAAACTAGTTAAAATACTGTTTAAAACTGAAAATAACACAATAAACAAACTATTTGCACAATACGGTACAAATGAAATTTTGAGGAATACAAATTTAAGAAACTACAGAATTTAATAAAAAAAAAACTTTTTAATCCGTAACCAAAAATAAAATAATGAATAAAAGCATAAACACATTAAGTATTCAGTTACCTAAACAAGATAAGCTTTACGGAACTAAAGGTCTAAAACGGCAGATTATCATATTAGTTTCCGACACAATTCTACCCTTTTTTCCAGCGTTCTTACTGAGTGAGTCCTGACGCAAATCGGCTAGGTGTCGACGTAGTGTCCGTTTTTACTTTTGCGGAAAACGTACGTTAAAAGTTAAGTTTTTTCACCTAATAAATATATTTGAAAAATATATCTCTCGTGTTGCCTATAGTCCAAGCAGGTGTTAATTCACACGAACTAGGGTTAAAATGAACTTAAAACGAGGAAGGCATTTTGTTTCTCGAGCAAAGGCCGACTGGAGTAGAAATTGCGCGTCTGGCCCTCCGAAATCTACGCCAGTTCTCGCTCGTGCAAGGAAGTTAAAGCCTCTCACCACTGCTCTGGTAAAATACGATTTTGGCGATGTTAAATCAACTGGCTTGAGGCCCGGATCTGCTTCTCTCCCGGACGGCCTTGTGAGATGATTGTATACAAAGCTATAGCTACAACATGAATACTCCCACGTCCTACGGATGTGTACGGCATTTATTCGCTCCTGGTGTTGCGAATATTACAACATTTTACACCGTAAAAAAGAAATGAAAATATATGGTAAAGAAACGGTTAATATTGCATTATATTTTCAATTTCGGTTTGTTGGCCTAATTTTTTTTGATGATATATTGAGTGAACTTTAAAAAAGCGTTTTATACGAATGTTAAGTTATTTTACTATTGAAACAATGTTAGTTTTTTCTAGCGAATCTATCAAGAAATGTAAAATTTTGCAATCGGGGTATCATTCAAAGTGAACAGACCACTCTTCGTTACCAGAAATTCTTTTACTAGTTTTCCGATTTTTCTGATGACTTTGACTGTATATTTTCCCTAAGGCTCTGTCTGCCCTATAGTCATATAAAAAAAACCTCCTTCACAAAGCCATTTAACATTCTTTTGAATTTTTTGACTAAGCTGGGTGGATTAGTTTTTTTTATGAGCTGCACAAAAAACTACCAACAGATTTGAGTGCTAATTAGTACACGAATCTGTTAGTAGTTTTTTTGGCAGTTTATAACACAAAAACTAATCCACCCAGCTTAGTAAAAAAAATTCAGGAGGATGGTCAATGGCTTTGTGAAGGAGGGTTTCATTTTTTATGTGCCTAAGGCAAACAGAGCCTTAGGGGAGGGAAAAAAGTCAAATTCTTCAGAAATATCCGAAAAAGAGGAAAAGAATTTCTGGTAATGGATACGTATAGACTTTTTCGAAGATTTATCAAGAAAGGTTTGTGCTCCATCCAAATTTCCTTTTCCATGCCATTAAGAATGACAGTAATTAAGGTACCATTCATGGTAAGACTGACACGTATGCCTGCAATGGCTCAGAGGTAGGTGTCTGGTCTACAAAGCAAGAGATTGTTGGTTCAAGTCTGCTTACACGCAATTTTTTTCAAGCATCAAGGAATGACAGTGGTACCCCCAAATTTGATGTGGGTACATTCCTAATTTCAAGAGGTTCTGAGAAGGTCCTGTAAAGGGTTTGATAGGAGGCAGTTAGGGGGTAGACAATTTAGGGAATAACTGGGGGCAAATTGGCACCCCAGACAATGTTTTTGGCTTGTTTTTTATTGAATTTCAGGCCCATTTAGGAAGGTAGAGAGAGGAGCCTAGTGGGCCAGGCAATGTTGGGTACACTTTTGAACGTTTTTTTTTTTACTTAGGCAGGAGTTAAGAGGACCCACCAGACGATGTTGGTGTCAGTTTGACTGGATTTGGGACTGTTTTATTTGGTTTTCCCCTCCAGTAATAACCCGAAATATTACCCTTTTTGCAAAGTTAGACCCATGGTACCTTGCTGCTACTCTTGCCCTAGACACCTAATCAACCTGAAAGCCAAACAACACTGACTGGTCACGTGATCTTGCTCAAAACCCCTGGCGTATTAATTTCCTTTTAAAACCTAACTACCCACCACCCCTTGGAATTACAACCCAATTTCAAAAACTAAAACATTGACAAAAGTCGAACAAAATGGCCGCCTAATTTATGCATAATCGAAACTGAGCAATGGCAGGACAAGAGACGTATTTTTGACCAATGAGAACTCTTGATTCAATTTGGAAGAGTCCATTGTTGGCGGCCATTTGACTGACTGAAATAGAACAAAATGGCCGTCCATTCTGGGTAACTTAGATTGAGGCAGGTTACGTTCAATCTTTTCATACAGATTCCAGTTTTGTTCTGCAATAACATGCCAGCTTTCAGCACGAAAGGTGGCGGGTTCGAACCCCAGAGTGGCTGTATTTTTTCTTTCAATGCAAAGTCTACATATGTTCAAATATCATCTTTATTTTCTGGTATCTACTATTACCGTTGGGTTTGTGCGTAAATCTCTGGTCTTCGCTCCCAGAAGTCCGGGATCTACCCTCAGAATCCCCATTTCCCCCCCTGTCAGTTCTAAATCTTCAAAGACCAAATAACACCCTTATTTTCAAGTATCTCCGTTCTATTCCTGTTGGGTGTGTGGCTAAGGCTATACGCTTCACTATAGGTCATGGGTTCGATCCCCAGAGTGGCCCTATTTTTTCCTGTTAATTCTAAGTCTCTAAATACCAAATAACACCCTTATTTTCAAGTCTATACTATCTATTCCAGTTGGGTGTATGGGTAAGACTGTAGTCTTCACTTCTTGAGTTCGATCCCCAGGGTGGCCATGTTTTTTCGCCCAAAATAACACCCTTAATTTCAAGTATATTTTTTTTATGTTTGAAGATATTTCCGGAACGGTTTGCGCTATCGACACATGGTAAGCAGCGTTGCATAGCCCTCAAAGAGACGCTTCGAATCTTGTACAGTACTTGATTTTAAAAATTCATTAAAATTTGAAAAAGCTATACTCGTTACCAGACATTTTTTCCCTCTTTTTTTTAAAGAATTTCTGATTTTTTATATTTAGGGTTGTGATTGTCCCAGTCACATGGAAAAAAAAACCTTCTGCACAGTACCATTTAATACTCAAATGCAAAATTTCAGCAAACTAGGTTGAATAGTCTGTCTGTAAGCTTATGCCAAGCAATTCTAACACATTCACATACTAATAGCATGTGAGTGTGTTAGAATTCTTTGGAATAGGATTCAACCTAGCTTGTTGAAATTTTGCATCTGGGCATTAAATGGTACTGTAACAAAGGTTTTTGTTTATTTTTTTTTACTAGTACAATCACAACCTGAAAAATAAAAAAATCTCAAATTCTGTAGAAAAAGAGGAAAAGAATTTTTGGTAACGTGATGTCTTAATAAAGTAGGCCTATGTTGTTAAATTTAAAAAAAAAAACCCTTGAGGCATTTTTAGGCAACAAAGAGAGCCAAATTAGGCCTCACACAGGGTTCGTACGAGGCATCGAAAAACGGGAAAACTACGGAATTTCATAAGGGCCTTTCCCACGCCTTGAAAAGTATGGAATTCTGGCGAATTTCCAGTGTAAGGCTGGAAAAATCACGAAATTTACTCGTATCGTAGTTTTCTAGTGTTGGAACTTGTTGTAATTCATTTTTTTTTTAAAATCAGAAAATAGTTTTATTAAACCTGTATGCTACTTGAGTTTAAAACCAACTTTTTCCTTTCATAAATCTGACATTTTTCCAATAATGTGCTAAATTTAATGCCAGGCCCCCCCCCCCCCCCGGACACACAAAAATTAAATTTAGCACCACAATTGGAGTGGGCTACGAAGTAGGAAAAATGGCATGGGAAATATATTTTTGGGAAAATTTATATATTTTATAAATGTTGGAAAAGGTACGGAATTTTGTGTAAATGAGGTTGTACGATCCCTGCGCATGTGATAAATAAGTAATTTTTCCCCAGGCAACAGAATGATCAGAGCATCACTGGCCGATGAATTAGTTTAGTAATTAATTTCTTACCTAGCATTTGTGTATGAGCTGCATAAGTTGACATGTGTAATGCTTAATGTTTCTTTTTCTTTACTTTTTTGTGTGGCGGCCAACATGCTACACGCGCACGTTAGGTCTTGAGGGGTGAAGGCACACACGGCGTTTTGTACTGTTCGCCAGGCTCTGTAAGCCAATTCACTCACTCATATACGTTGCGTTAGGTTTATTTAAAGAGCACGATCCCCTATGGAATCATTCCCTACTTCACTGTGACAGAGGTTGGCGCTAATGACCTAGCTGTCGACGCGCCATTAAGCCTCCTCCCCCCGCCTCCCGCTTCATTACATATGAAACACTCCCACCAATCCGGCTGAATAATCAGTATTACACCGACCAATCACGAACCATGTAATCAGTTAATTTGCAGTCCATTATCTCGTAACGAACCCTCGCTATAAAGAATACTTCATTCTTCTACGCTATAAGGAGTCCATAATCATATTACGGGACAATGATAATGATAGCTATAAGAAGAAGTTTAATACGAATGAACGAACGAAGTATAAGATAATGTAGGACGACCCTGTGAACGTGCGTGTAGTGGCATGACGTTGAAAGCTATACCACAGGTTTTATACTAATCCGTCGTTTGAGAGAGAAATATGCCTGTTTGCTTTCCCGGCCTCTCGTTGCACCAATAATCCCCTTTGGCCGGGTGGTGGAAAGTGTGCCTGTGAATACTTTTGCGGAGAACCTATTCAAACTTTGCGTATGACACGTAGGTTTTTGATCTCATGCGAAAAATATCAGTTGGACTGCGACTGCAGTTTTGCGGAAACTGTATGCAATCGACAGGCAGCAGTAGGTAATTGACATTGAGGTGAGGAAGTAGCGCGTTTCTTCAAACCAGGGCCTACTGGGATAGAAACGACGGGTGTGGCCTTCCGGCTCTAGACCAAGTCTCGAACGGCTGGCGGTCAATGCCTACTGTCGTTGCTTTGATCACTGATGAAATCAGATTTCGGCTGGCTATGTTGAGAATGAAGTGGTTTAGAGCTGGAAAGTAAGACCCGCTGCTTCTCACCCCATCACTTTACTTACGAAGATGGAACACTTCTTGAAACGTGCAGGAATTTTTAAGCGTCTGATTCGTGCGATTAGTTACTCACAACGCCTGGTTCCGCCCCCCCCCCCCCCCCTTCCTGTTCTCATTCATATACTTCCGCCTCTCACTTGAATACGGATTGTTGGTTCTATGTCTATGTCTATGTCGCACAATTGGGCTCACTTACCTTTAAAAATTTACAGTTAACTAAATAGTGTAAAAATAGTAAAAAAAAAACACAGCGTGAATTTAGTCTTTTTTTTTTTGGTTGATATTCCATCTTGCTTTCCCTGCAGAAGCATCCAATTTTTACTCTGTTGAGTGATCTATTGATTGATCCACTTTCAAACTGATCGGTCGCATTACCAGATTTTAACGTTATTTTGTTTAGGCCCAGCTCCGTAACGTTCCGTAGTTCGAAGAAGTTTGACGTGTCCCCTTAGTTTCGTGTAACAATTGACTACTTGGTGATAGCTCACTGTAGAATGAAACGATTCGTTACTGGGCATGGAGATTGCACCTTTAAAATCATATCAGTCCCCCTATACGAACGACCCAATGAGGCGACCACTTTCAAAGCACAGAAAAAAAAGTACGTACAAATTTGCTCTTTTATATCACTGAAAAGCAGTGAATGAATGGTCCTGGAAAGGCGCTTTCGTGTCGATTGTGGCCAGTGAAATATTATAGACAAGATTATTACTAGTAAAACTGTCCCTCTGTGTTCCGAGATAATCTTAGCAGTTAAACGACGTTAACCCGCATATTTGTGGTCCTTTGTATCTAAACATATTTAGGCTATACTAAACACGAGCGTCTTTTTAACGCGCGTTGACGCTGTGTTGCCGCATTTACGGTGTGGTTCACTGCACACATATCTGCGTCGACGTTGCGCCCATCGTGCGTTCGTTTTGCACCGCACTTTTCCCCCGTCAACGCAAACGCACCTATACGTCTCTCAGTACCTTGTGTGACTTGAGCGGTGCACACATCCGTCGTTTATCGCAAAAGCGTTACCAAAAATGGCGTCCAATTTCGAAGAAATAGACATGGAATTGGTTATTGGGGAAGTAAAGAACTGTCCTGAAATATGAAATGTTGCTGCAGAAATGATTGAAGACTCATTGGGAAGTAATTAAAGAACTTATCCGAATTTTTTAGTTAATCTGCAAAGGATGTATAATATATTCCCCTGGTACGTCTTAAATCAATAAATGAATGCACCAAATATCGTCGCATTGGTTTGAAAATATATTTTTTGTATACACGTGGTAGGCGAGAAAAGCAATATCGTCTCATTGGTTTCAAATATAATTTTTTGTACACGGGGTTGGCAAAATGGGTTGCGGCCGAATGCGTACTGGCATTACTTCACGGTCATGTGTACATTGATTGCTAACGTCAACGCAGCGTCATCGCGCGTTAAAAAAGCGTTGTTGTTTTGTACGTGTCTCCGAGAAAAGTTTCCTAGTTGGGAGTTTCACATTAAAAAAGTCACTAAACCGTTTATTTTCCACACTGTGGTCTGCTAGAGATGGAAGAAATAATGTTTTTTTTTTAATAAAAATTTTAATTTGAAGATCTGTTTGATGTCCTCCTCAAAGCCAACTAATTCAGTAAAGGAAAAAAATGCCTATAAAAAGTGTAAGTTCAAATCCAGTTTCAGCTGCTAACGGTGCATTTTCACTGCTTGAATAAAGCGAATTGGCACTCTGCTATATATATCGGGGTGTTTTAGGTAATTTTATGAAATTATCTTGTGGTGAACCACTTATGCTCTGCACTATGCTCTGCACTATACTGCATGAATCGCCACCAAACATATCGAAACATATAGGCTATACTTTTATGATTTTGCGTCGTTTTCCACTTTACTTATATCAGCCAATACGACTGTTTCCGCTCAGCAAAGCAGGAGTGTCATAAAGGAGACCCCGTAGGGCTCGACGGAATGCCCATGATAATAAAACCGCATGTTCCATCTCTCGTTGTAGGTCGAGACCCCATGCGACCAAACGTGGCACTACAGGTCTTGACTATTTTCTAGGATAACACGCGTTAAAAATACGCTGAATTGGTTTTAACCCGATAGACTAGTGCAAAAAAAAATACGACTCGTGATACTATTAGTCCCGGCACGCGGCTCCTCCGTCAGCAACAGCGTTCCACGAGCGTGAAGCGGTGAAGCAGATTCTTCTCCGAGTCAAGGCCGACTGGGTAAGAAATCGCGTATTATGCCCCCCCTGACTCCACGCAGTGTTGCCAGATGGGGAAAAAATGTTTAGAATTTTGGCCAAAATGTCTGTAAATTGCACTGCAGATATATAAAAGTTAGAATTTCGCCATTCTCACATGATTTAACTTTTTTTTGCGACACATAGTTATTACTAACAAAAAAAATTAACCCCTGATCTTTATAAACATATCGCTGCGTGGGGTCAGCCAATGACCTCGTAATGTACTAACCATGCGCCGTGGCTGTTTGCTGTGACGTGCATGTCACGTGAATGGGCTAGTCCAATCAGACGGCCAAACAGCCGTTGTTCTCGTCGTCATTGGCTAACTCATGGTGACGTCACGGCAAACAGCCATTGCGCGTGGTTTAATACTCCGCAGACAATTATGTTGTGGTGGGTCGTTCACAAGAATCTTGCAGCTAATATTTCCATAAAAAAAGAAAATGTAAGTTAACATTGAAATTAACTTTTTTCAACCTTCCAGTTCCGACGACCAGATGGGGCTTAATTATTTTAATCTTCATCATCACTGCCTTCATCATTTTTCCACAGGTGCGGTCACCTGTAAGTTAAAATGGAGGCCGGAGACGAGAAATTAAAAAAAAAATCTATAGATTTTACTGAATTTGAGAAAAAAAATCTTTTTGTCTGGAAAATTCGTGAATAAGACATACAGACTTAATATCTGTGGATCTGGCAACACTGGTTCCACGTCAGTTCTCGCGCGTGCAGAAAGTTGACGCCTCTTAGCGTTGCTATGTAAATAAGTTTTTTGGCGATTGAATCAACTGGATCCGAGAAACGAAACCCACAGCTTCTCTCCCACATGACCTTGTCACCAGGGATGCAGTGTAAAGCGATGGTTACCACAATAAACACTCCCACGTCCGACGGATGAATATGCATTTATTAGATCCTGGCATTAGGCAAGTTACCTGAAGTAACGCGGACGCACTGCAACAGTTTCTCACTAACCACAGCCTCCTATTTGGAAGCCTCTATCCAGCACACAGGGCCTCTTTGTATGTTGGAGGCAGTCAGCATGCGTCGGGGTCCTCGCAGTTAATAGCCTAGCCAGCCGGTTCGTTTTCCTTGAATTCCCTGGGTGTGCGGGGGCGTTGTCGGCGCGTGTCGCGGTCCTTCGTCTCCTCCCCCCTCCCCCTCTTCCAGCCTCAACACTCTTCCCCTCCCTTCTGGTTTGTGGGGGCGGAGGGGGGAGGGTAGGCCCAAGCTCCGGCGTTCAATCTCTGCCGCCCTCAAATCGAATCGCAGTAAATTCCGAACTCAATTCCAGCTGTGATGTGGGGCGCATGCGCTATGGGCCTGGCGCTGCCCTGCCCTGCCCAATCACAGCGCAGCTTGCCCTTCTCGCCTGTCTACCTCCCTCTCCCCCACCCCACTACCCTTAGTGTGATCTTATATACTGACGGTTCAGATCGCGATTGCATTAGAAGCCGAGGGTCTTCTCTTCACCGTTGGGCGGAAGGACTGCCCGCCTGTGGCCGTTCTTGTCCGCACGTTTAGCATGGACAGGCAAAGCCACAGGCCATGTTAAACTGGACTGCGGCTTTTTAGCAGATTCCAGTTTAACAATTTTTTTGTTTTTGGCTTTCTTTTTGGACCAGCAAGACTAGCCTATAGGTTTATCGGGAAATCAAACTTGCAGTTTTATAGATCTTTTATACAGCTGTACTTTTTATGGAAGTATATGTACAACGATTTATATTTAATTAACAAAAACGAACTCCTTTAAGAAAAGATTTGACTGAACTTAGCTCAACACGGTAAGGAGCACAAAGAAGCTTTTTGCCGTTAGGTTAAACGCCATGAATTCAGAGTGTTATTTTTATCGTTTAGTCCACGAGAAACCTTCTTGATGAAATGAGCTATATATAAGGTGGAAAGTTTTTTTTAAAGAGAATTAATTTAATTTGCCATTAGGAACGAATATTTTTGTCCAAAGACAGGAAACATTTCCCCAAGGTTAGGATTTTTTTTCACTTGGGAATGACATTTAAAAAAAAAAAAAGAAAAAAAAAGATGGGTAAATTTTTATTCAAGTGAAACACTTTTGTACGTAATTTTATTGTCTTTTAAAGGGCAGTCTTTTCATTAATGTTACAAACGGCGCCTCATAACCTGTGTCTTTACAGCTAAGGTAGTTTAGCTGTTTTCAGTCACGTGAGGATAAATAACAGTGCGACAGAAAAGCCGGAAACTTGTTTAATCGGGAGACTTTTGGTCGCCTGACAACATAAAAGTCACTGTTAGTGACACAGCTTAACATTTTCTTGTTGAAAAAACCACATGAATATGCCTAATTACTAACTAAATACTATCAAGACACACGCTAGTGTGTCGCCCGCCAAGATGATAAACGATAACACCTATCCAGATAAAATACATATGAACATGGCAACCACTAGACACGTTGTGTCTTTACAGCTAAGGTAGTTTGGCTGTTTTCAGGCATGTGCGGATAAATAACAATGCGACAGAAAAGGCTGAAACTTCGTTTGCTCGAGAGATTTCGGTCACCTCAAAAATAAAAGTCATGATTAGAGCCGTAGCTTAAAGTTTACTTGTTGAACTAAAGAGGTGAGAATAACGTTGATATTTGCCTAACTGGTAGTAACTAGCCAGCTAATTTTACGAAAATAAATTCTTACATGTAGTGCAGAAAGCTGAAAATTTACAGATAGTTTAACCGTGGAAGTTGCCTTATGCTGGTTTGGGGGTTAGGGAAGAGAAAGTTCAAAGTTGGCAATTAATCTCAATAATATTTTAATGACGGATTTACTGCATTTTGTGGTTGTTGTTGTGGTGGTGGTGTTTTTGTTTTAGGGAGCACGAACCCAAACTGGGTTATCTGCCCCACGACCATGAGAGGCACAATTTAGCTGGCGAAATCCAAGCGAGAAATTCAGGATCTTTTACATGCCACAATTGACATGAACACAACATTTTGAATTAAATTGAATTTTTTGTTGTTGTCATTGCTCTATTACAGGAGCTAGACCCTACTTATCGGTCATCTGCCCTACTAAAGGAAACATCAAAGGGTTCAAATGCTTTAGTAACGAGCGTTAACCTCTTCAGATTAGGGATGCACCGAATATTCGGTAATTATTCGGTATTCGGTCTATTCGGCCAAAAATATAACTATTCGGTATTTGGCCGAATACTGAGGTTGGCCGAATAGTGATATTCGGTTTTCAGCTGAATAGTGTTAAGATTTGTTGGTATTCGGCCAAAAATTTCTTAGTATATATTTATGCAATTGTGTTAAAGTAAGAACGTTCAGCTTAGCATTTAGTTTTTGGTTTGTGAGGAATTGTCTTCTGACATTTCTAAAAAAAGGGAAAATGATCAAATATGTTCAAATTACAGGTATGCGGTTAAGTATTCGGCCGAATAATTCAGTATTCGGCCTATTCGTCACAGAACCGAATAATTCGGTATTCGGCCTATTCGGCACAGAACCGAATAATTCAGTATTCGGCCTAATTCGTCGGCACAGAACCGAATAATTCAGTATTCGGCTTATTCGGAACAGAACCGAATAATTCAGTATTCGGCCTAATTCGTTGGCACAGAACCAAATAATTCAGTATTCGGCCTAATTCGTCGGCACAGAACCGAATAATTCAGTATTCGGCCTATTCCGTCGGCACAGAACCGAATAATTCAGTATTCGGCCTATTCCGTCGGCACAGAACCGAATAATTCAGTATTCGGCCTATTCGGCACAGAACCGAATAATTCAGTATTCGGCCTATTCGGCACAGAACCGAATAATTCAGTATTCGGCCTAATTCGTCGGCACAGAACCGAATAATTCAGTATTCGAACTATTTCGTCGGCACAGAACCGAATACTTCAGTATTCGGCTTATTCGGAACAGAACCGAATAATTCAGTATTCGGCCTATTTGGCACAGAACCGAATAATTCAGTATTCGGCCTATTCCGTCGGCACAGAACCGAATAATTCGGTATTCGGCCTATTTCGTCGGCACAGAACCGAATAATTCAGTATTCGGCCTATTCGGAACAGAACCGAATAATTCAGTATTCGGCCTATTCGGCACAGAACCGAATAATTCGGTATTCGGCCTATTCGGCACAGAACCGAATAATTCAGTATTAGGCCTATTTGGCACAGAACCGAATAATTCAGTATTCGGCCTATTTGGCACAGAACCGAATAATTCGGTATTCGGCCGAATATGTAAATTGTTCGGTGCCGAATATTCGGTATTTGGTATTCGGCAGTTTAACTATTCGGTTGTATATTCGGTATTCGGCAAATTTTGTATTGGGTGCATCCCTACTTCCGGTCATCTGCCCGACGAAACTGTAAAAAAAATCAACAACAAATAAACAATGCAACTGAGTAACAATAACTAGTAACATAACGAGGTAACCTATAATGGCTTACAACAGCGACACGAAGACATGGGTATGCACGGCTGCTTTTGCTACGGTTAATGTTTGAGTTCGACGGTGCACTTCTCGACAACTAGAGTAAGACACGCGTAAACCTAACGGAACCCCACTAAACCTAAAATTAAAAAAAAGAAGCGGTGTAACTAAATTTTAGACTTTTCATCTCGTAATTACTAAGGAAAAAAAATGGATCTTATCAATTTGGACCAAAAATTAAGATGTTACACCTCCACAAAACAAAACTTAAGGGTTCCTGCCAAGCTTTTCGGCCGTGTGACGTCGTGGTATCAAGCGCCAAGCTCTTTTGTCAAGTTCATTCCACCGACTAAGACTTCAAACGTTAAATGAACTATGCTTGAAAATTAATTAGTAAGCAATTTTTAGATTTTTCATTTTACCTTCGAACTATTATTTGGTGGGATTATTAACTTGGTGAAGGGGCTTGGCGTTTGATATCACGACTTTGAATGGCCGAAAAACCTATCGGGAATCCGTTATAGTTTTATTATGAGGATTATTGTTTAGGTTTGACTGAACACACAGGAAGCCAACATGAAAGCATGTACACGTAAGCAAAATTAATTGGTTTCATCAAGGAAAATATGACGTACTTACAGGAATTTAACAATTTTAAAGATTTCCAATTTTGGTTCTCCACCAGCGCACTACCACTGATACAAGTTCAAAGCAAGCGTTTAGCTACGGAAACCACTTCACTAACACAACAAAATGTATTGCATTGTGTTTTCGTCTTCTGGTGCCGAAGATTTGTTCTTCTGGGAAAATAAAAACCTGGTGACGAAGATTTGTTCTTTTGGGAAAATAAAAACCTGGTGACGAAGATTT
>JAHWFP010120344.1:0-23022 GCA_023313725.1 Lithobius niger | reverse complement strand
CCGGGTGTTTTGTCAATCATGAATTAGTAGTAGCCGGTGTCTAGTTGTAGCCGGATATTTTCTCAATCATGAGTTAGTAGTAGCCGGTGTCTAGTTGTAGCTGGGTCTCAAATTGCAGCCGGTTCAAAATGGCTTGATTTTGAAAAAGAATTCTGTAAAAGAGCATCTCTGTCACATGTCAAACACATGTTCTACGTGTAATGATACCGTAAATTTCCTTTCTAAATATTGTAGTAGCCGGTCTCCAGTTGTAGCTGGGTCTCTAATTGTGGCTGGGTCAAAATAGCTTTATTTTCAGCCAGTAGCCCGAGCTACAAATTGAGGATTTACGGTATATGCGGATTAAATGGTAAAGGCGCGCCGAACGGAACACATCCGAAGTAAAGTGGATCTTGTGTGAATTAAATGAATCCGCATTCATAGGTGGATCGAACACACTTAGCTTCGCATCACTTCACTTTAATGGGTGCTCCGAACGCAAATGTGGTTCGAATTCTGATTTAGCAACATTCCATCATCCAGTGGCAATCGCATTTTGTTTACTTTTTACTCCAGCAAATGCACCTCGCAAAAGCAAAGGAAGTATGTACTGATTTTCAAGATGAGTTTATACGACTGCCAACACCTATTATTTAAAATTAAATAAAAAAAAAATTAACGATTTATGGTCTGGTGGCGCCACGGCACAAGTGTTAGACCAAGCACGACTCCGTTAAGCGACATTGGCGTGTTCTGGTGAGCGGTTGAGAAACTGGGAACTAAACCCTTTTTGCCGTGCTTTCCCTCTTGCGCTACGAACGGGGTCTCTGGATTCGACTCGCATTTCTCTCAATTCGGAATTCGATTCCGAATTAAAAGCCTGGGCTCCGAACAGGGTATTACTTGCTAGTTAAAACCAATTTCCCGCCCTTTTCTTTGTTGTCTAAAGTGCTTGCAACCAGCCACAACACAGTAGCCCACCAATACTTAATTCTGACGTTGGTCGTCGCTCTGTTTCCCCCGAGGGTTTGTGCCTTAGTAAATGTTGGCACTCGGGTGGCTTGGAGCCGTCTAATAGACAAGATCTATGGCCCACAGAGCGGTGGAGTTTCTTTTATTCGTCTTATAACACGTCTCCGTTTAATTTGGCTGGCGTTCCATCGTCTCGCGCAGTTTTCCCGCTTCTAGGAGGCATGCGAGAAAACCGTTACCATGACAACACTCTCTCGCTGTGGGCCTATATTTAGTTTGTTGTGATGAAAACATAATAAAAAAAAAATGAAAATATTTGTCACATGCTCCAGCAAAATATCATCATCTCTGCTGAGTGTCAGCAGGTATGAGTGTCGGTACTGTGTACTATATCCAGGCTTTATTCCAAAATTGGCCCGGAGCTATTACATGAAAGTTGTATACTGGGTAAACACGTGACTTCTGTTATTTACCTCTGGACGAAAATTGTCTTCCTTTTTTCATTTACCTTTACGCGCGTTTTTTACCATTATTTTGAAAACGGCGAACATTGCACGGCGTAAAGTTGGCAGTAAAATTATTAAAGGGACCGAGTTCTCTTGCTGTGTCGTCCACCATTTTGGGTTGAATTATACGTTCGCAGCATTTAGCAAGTTTCGATAAAAAAAAAATTGTAATAATGATGGGAAAGTCCAGCACAATCAGTTACGAGGGTTAGCACCTTTAAAGGTGCACAATCTAATACCGCGGTTCTACAATAATATTGATAAGAAAAATCTGAAACAAAAAACTCCACAAGGGTGAAAGAACCCTCCAAGTTTCAGTCAATCAAAGTAGTGATATCAGAATAAATATGGCTTCCACCAAGTTGCTACATTAGTTCCCAAGCTAATCCCACTAACTATTAGATCAAAGGTTAAACAAAAAACCTGACCATTGCTAAAAACCCGTCAAGCTTTAAATTTAACGTGTGAAGTGATAGTCGGTGGGATTAGCTTGGCAACTAATGTAGCAACTTGGTGGCAGTCATTTTTGTTCTGATATCACTACTTTGATTGGCTGAAACTTGGCGGGTGGCGTCAATTTTTAGCCTTGTAGGTGTTGTTTCAGATACCACTTGTTTTGCAGTTATTTTTTTGGGGTGGCGTCTTATTTTTGCTAGTGCAAAGTTATCTACCATCTGGCCAAGTTTGTTATTTCCATTAGTTATGCTGGAGTGAGGACTTCTGTCATAGAAATTGAAACGTTTGCGGACCATTCAACCATCAACAATAGATAGTGCGTCCATTTTACTGACAACGTTCGTGTTGCCGAATATTTGTGGTAATCAGTTTACATTGTTATTTGTTAACTAATAAAAATAATTATTTTGATCACAGGTGGCGTTTTTCCAACATACAGAAAAATAGCATTACAAAATGATTGCAATCTTCTTAGTTAATGCCTTCCCAAACGTCAAGGAAAATTGGAAATTAGCCAACAGCTAAAATCATACACTAGAAATAACGTAGTTCAGTAAGCCACCTTTATGCACTTACGTTTCGTCGGAGTGGCATGACCCGGATTCGAACCGGCTACCCAGTTCGCCCCCAGATCACTTGCATAGCGCCTTAATCGCTACGGCCACATCCTCCACTGGCATAAAGATAATTCGCTGTTGGCTAATTTCCAATTTTTCTTAATATTATTTCCAGCGATTTATGACTATTTATTTCTCCTTTATTGAGCCTTGTGAGTGTATGTTTTGTCTTCCCTCTACATTGTCAACGGCCGAGTGAATTTCGGTGGAATGGAGCCCTGGTCACGGTTGTGACCTTAATAACGGGTTCAGTGCGTTATCTTTATGCCAGTGGAGGATGTGGCCATAGCGATTAATGAGCTATGCAAGTGATCTGGAGGCAAACTGGGTAGCCGGTTCGAATCCGGGTCATGCCACTCCGACGAAACGTAAGTGCATAAAGGTGGCTTACTGAACTACGTTATTTCTAGTGTATGATTTTCGCAGTTGGCTAATTTCCAACGTTCCTTAATATTATTTCCAGCGATTTATGTCTATTTAATTCCCCAAACGTCAAACCTTAAAAGGCACGTATTGGAGTTAAAAGAGTGCTGAATACCAAATTCCATTCGTATCTGTGGCATAAATTATTTTATACGTGCGGAATTAATCAGTAGTCACTATTATAGTAGTCGGCGGAAATCAACCACCTTCACACACTTTTATCACGTTGAAACAGTTTATGTACCTGATTTAAATAAAAAACTGTGACTTGTCAGGACACACAAAATGCCCAATTTTCAACCTACTTCGCCGCATTGGTATTTATCCCCAATCGTGAAATACGCTTAGCTCTGGTTTCTGTTAAAGTACCAAAGCTAGAGGCCGCCACGCATCGATGCATCGATGTGCAGCATCGAACAATGACTTTCTTACAATCAAGTCTGACAATTGAACTTGCGTGGTCCTTGTTGTTTTACCGTCCTCGCGGCAGCGCGAGCGACGTTGACACGTTTGGACAAAATATTTTCGCTCCCTCGAAAATTCGGCTAAACGGGAATTCCGATTTTGCTGAATTTGAAGCAGGGTTTTCTTTTCGGCAAAATGGGATTTGGATCAGTTCAATTGTGCAATTGTCAATTTTGTTTTATTGAAAAGTGATTGGCTTACGCTAGGGCGAAAGCACCATCGGGGTAGATAACAAAATTATTGTGCACACTCAAATTGTGGTAACTCCTCGTTGTAAGCCCGATGCTAGACTAGGGCATAAAGAAGTAAACATTCGGATAAGGGGGAAAGAGGGACAGATAATTAAAATATTTAATACCATTAAATCGTGTGGTTGTGAATTTGTTCCTCAACATGGCTTCTTAGATTTCCGCCGTTAGGTCATCCTGAAAATGGCGTAGAGGTGAGCAGGGAAGAAAGGAGTGGTAGGTGCTAACTTATTAAGTGTAATTGCTGGAAATGTTTATTTTAGATTGAACGGAGGATCTGCTGATCGCTGATCGATTGAGCTAATAATTAACTTTCTGCTCATCATTCTGCCCCCTCCCCCTACGTTCACGACACCTCTTCCTGGATTTGCTTCAAGCAGAGGCAATGATTACAGTCGACATTCGGTTAGAAAAAAACCCTAGAATTAGTCAAATAAGAATAAGTTGCAGTTATAAACAGACACCCGTCGTAGCATGCGGGGACTGCAGTGAAAGACGGTGTTTCTGTATACCTTCTCACCGCAGTTTCATGTCTATTCCAATTACAGCTTATTTTTATAAAGACTTGTTTGCAGATGTGTAGTGTAGAAACGAGGGCCACCTCGGCAAAACAAAAAAGTTTTTTTAAAAAGTTAAAAAAGTCATTGGAATTCATCATGCATTAAAAAAAGAATTGTCAGATGTGTCCAAATGAGTCCCAAAAAGTTAACTACCCCACCCTACCCCAACCAAGACCCCCCCCACCCCACTTTCTGCATAGAAATTGTACGTTCTGCCTCCAAAAGCACTTTATACATTTTTTTTAGTAAACTGGCTTTTAGAAATACGAATTAGCTGAAAATATTCTGATTAAAATTTCAATATTGCTTAAATCGATACTTGACGATCCGCACTCTTGCAGAGGGTATAGGTCTATTACCAAAAAAAAACTGCACATGAAACCAATATCAAAAGAACCTCGTTTTTAAGGCGTTGTTTAGGCCTAGCTTACAGATACCAAGCCAGGATGCCCGCATGGTTCATGTCCCTTCCATATCCGACTCGGTGTAGGATGCCCTTGCCTCATCACCCCTAACCCCCTCAATCCACCCATGATCAGTGCAATCCTCTGCATATGCCTAATAAAATATGCCCTACGTCCGGTACGGAAAGGGAATGTTGGATGTGCAAACAAGAGCTCGCAGTGTGAAAGTAGCCCTCAACGCCTCCGTCATTCAACAACATTTAACTTGGTCGGCAACGAGAGATGGATAGAGTGAATGAATGGACGAATGGCTGAACGTTGAGAAAGCAAAGGCCTGGCATTCATCTCACGCCCCATGAAAAATGCAGCGAGACCAAACAAACCCCCTCCATCCCACTCAAACCATCCCCCTACTAAAGGAATGTCTGGTATCAAGAATTTGGTGCGAGAGTCTTACTTTAGATACCCCGCTGTTACATCTCCTAGAAGAGTGACAAGGGCCAAGGGGTTTTCAGAATTGCTGACCCGCACGTAATGTTTCAGCAACGCTCTTGAGTCGCTGGTAATAAATAAGGTTTCTATGATGTTGTTTGATGCTGCCAACTCAAGACTGCCTCCCGTTGCTGTTTGAATGATGGAGAATCTCTTGGATTGAAGTTTCACGCCCCCCCCCCCAAAAAAAAAAAACATCGTAATTATTGCTGGAGTAGGAAAGCCTTACTTAAGGACTAAGGAGCCTTACTTAACCACAGTGTGCCTTCCACTGAGAAATTAAGAATATTTTGAATTGAAACTAACGTTTCTAGTGTCTTCTCTGTCCTAACAAACATTACACTGAATGTAAACCAAGCATTCTCTGACGTTGCAACAATGATTTTGAAATAACGCACGGTTTCTGAGTTTTCACGCAAATTCCAGGTTGACCCTGCTGCAAAGCTAGGGGACTTTACGGCAAGTATTGCAGTGGGGCAATGGTCAATCGTTTTTAGCGGTGATCCGGTCCCTTGGGTCGTACTAAACCAATTGTTTACAGTAACCAACCGTTCTGTATACGAACTCCAAAAACTAACTAAATTCATCGTGCTAAACCTGGCAATATCAGCCAGTAACGACAGGAAAATCAGTTCGGGGACTTAACATGTTGATGTGCGTGGACGTCGCGACCTTGGGTTGACCAATGGCGTAACCTTAGTCCGCACAATGCTTGTGTCCCCTAATCAAGGAGGAGGAGACCTTCCCCGGACTTGAGGTCATATTACTCAACAGCAAAAGACTCTTGCAGGAAGTTTGACGTAGTGGTGTTGCATGTACTTCATCATATTAATGCATTTACCATTTAAGGGCAATCTGATATATCTGCATCGTCTTCTGCAATATCGAGTGGGAAACGATAGCTTCCCTATTCCCCCGATTATTGAATGTAACAGTTTCGAGCCTGTTACAACGTCTCCAACAGAAAAACGAGTGACGTCGCAAGTCCAACTGAGATAAACTGGATAGACACATGATTTGTGGCATAAATCGAGAGAAGCTTTTCGACCCGAATGCTCTTATTAGGGTTTACCCGGTACCAACCAGTACATGCGAGGTTAATTACCTGGGCCCGTTTCGGAGAGCATTTGGTGCAAGACATCTCGATGATGGTATTGACACAAGATTCAGTGTAAAACTATTTCTATGTGTACAGCACAGCGCAACGCAGCGTAGCAATCAATCAATTGTTTTCGCCAGAGTAGAAAAAAGCACCATAGGCCCTATTATTATTAAGCTATACTCTTATTACGTTGACCAACACACGTTAAAACTGGAAGCTTACACAATTTGTCATAATACCGGTTTAGGAGAGTTTGTGCTGGAAGAACCGCCTATCTGGGAACCGCCTATCTAGTTCGCCCACTTGCACCTAGAGGACGCCAAGGAACAGTCCGTGCCCTGTGCAATACCGTAACTCGCCTATTAACAGCCCTGGCAAAGCTAAGCCTTTCTTCCCCTCCCCAATACAATTTCTACTACAGTGACTAAAATCTTCATACATTCAATAAAATCAATGTTTCATCCCCTTAATTCGTGGTTTTTCTGCACCAAAATTAACTAAAAGCTTCATACATAAAGCAAACTAATGTAAACTAGTAGTCTAAACTAATAACCTAAATTCCTGAACAAATGCGAATAAAGGGTTTGTGCTAATGCTTGACCGAAGCTGTAGATCACGTACGTAAATGATCGCATAAACGCCGAATTTTTTGCGATGGAGATAGGCATCATCGCAAAAATCCCCGGACAAGTAAGATTCGAATTAAAACTTTGTTATGGCCCGCCCCCCCCCCCCTTTTTTTTATCGAATTAATTTTAACAGCCAACGGGCGTTTTACAGACGATTTACGGTAATAGCTTCGCAGGTTTGGCCTAGGGGCCTATAGATTGCTTAGGAAATCAATCTTAAAGGCCTAATTACTCAAATGTAGGCTAATGACACAATTATAGGGATAATATTACATGTGGCGAAATGCAGTTGAGTTTTAACATATTACTACCATTGTACTCCTTAGCATGGAGTGGTAGAATAATGCAGATATTTACTCTACATCTCCTATGCATCTCTTGGCAAAATCAATGCCTAGCTTTGAATCATCCCTGAATTTAATGCTCTAGAGGTACCATGTTCGATCCGGACCTCAGCCACCCCAGGCATTTTGTGGGGCCTCGTGCTTGTGTCGACTGTGGCATGTAACAGATCCTAGGAATTTCTGATTGGAATTAGCTAGCGAAATTGTGCCTCTCGCCTTCTGACTTTATGGCTTCGGCTGGGAGCGCGTCAGACCTACAGGAACCTACAACTCAGCACTACTGGCAACAGACTTCAACACATTTTAAAAGAAAAATAATAACTTTAAGAAAGGGACATCTTATAAATGAAGCAAGCAATCTGTATTAAAGACTGGCCTTGTGAGGATAAACAATATCCTCACAAGGCCAGTCTTTAATGCAGACTGCTTGCTTCATTTACCCTTTACCTTGTGATTCCTTTCTTTATTATTTCTAGTATGGAGGCCAAGACGCAAAGTTTCTTTCCCTCCTTGTATGTTTGTTTGTGATCTTTAGGTCACCACTGAGAAAGATTGAACAGCTACTTAGCTCGGCTGGAGCCTGTAGCCAGTACCCGCCCCGGTAGCGCAGTGGTTAGAGCGTCCGGCTAGTAAACGGGATGTCCTGGGTTCGAGTCCCAGTCGGGGCAGTAGTCTTTTCTTTCTTTCTCAGACTAGTGTATTGTGTATTCTCACAAGGCCAGTCTTTAATGCAGACTGTTTGCTTCATTTACCCTTTACCTTGTGATTCCTTTCTTTATTGGCATCTTATAGTTCTCGCACCCAGCCTCCATGTTTGGGTAGCGTGCGTTCATATGTTTGACACCACGAGGTTGGTGGTGAGTTTTTGTTAAGCAATATATTGTTGAAAAGTGTACGGGATTTACCGTCTTGCGACTTTAATGTCATGCTGTGAAAAATTAACTGAAATTGGCATACGGCAAAGTTGTCCTTCTCTAATTCTATTGTTCTTTGTTTCTAGTGGTTTCCAGAAGTGAGGAAGCACTGCCCCAATGTGCCTGTAATTCTATGTGGATGTGAGAGTGATATGCGCAATGACATCGACACTATCGCCACGCTTGCTAAAGTCCGGCGAATTCCTGTCACTTCCGAACAGGTGAGTTTTTGGTGGGAAGGAGATTCTTAGAAGCGAAAAGGGGGAAATAAAAGGGGGGAGGGGGAGAGAGGTGTAATTATTTCACGTGTAATAATTAGAAATTTCATTGGCATTTTGTGATGATTTGTTGGCCTCAGGTTTTTCAAAGAGTATAGAAACAGCTAAATGGGTATAATTTCAAAGGTACAATATATCCGTAAAACACTAATGACAAAACTGTGGAGAATCGGAATGATGAACACAATGCGTAACGTTTGCGTTTTGGTTAATGTGGAGTAAAAAGAAATTGGGATATGCCTATAACACGGCTCTCAGCCGGTTAAATACTCCAACAACAAAAAAATAAAAATAAGGATAAAGAAACTAACTGAAAATTTTAGTAATAAACTAAGAAACGCAATGAGCTAACATTGTGAAAAGCGAAGGCTTCTAATGCGAAAAAAGCACCGAAACATGAATGTAGCTGAAGTCAACAAGTTTCACACGTAAATGCAATTAAACGACATTTAAGGGTTATACTGCAATCCATTGTCATGCAAAAGTCGTATAATTTAGACACACGCTAGTGTGTCGCGCCAAGTTAGGCAACAAACATCACAACAAACATCACATCAATTCAATTGCCGGGATTGTAAACCATTGTAGCGCGACGCCATAGCGTCAGTGTCTTATATCTTAGTTGAGCACATTTCAGTAACTTGGGGAAAATAATAATGCGGTACAAAAGCTTAAATTGTGTTGAAATCGAGAACAATGACCTACCTGACAAAAATTAACTCGTGTAGGAATGCCAGCTAAGCTGCTTTCAATGCAAAATCTGACCCTTAAAACGTTGAAAATGTGTTACTACTAGTCAGCTAGCTAGTCCGCTCATCCTCATGTTAAATCCCATAGGGTGATTATTCACCGATACCGAGATAACGGGAAGGCTTCCAGCTATGAAATTGGACGACTGGGTGAAGTACACTACGAACTGCGTGCCTTTTATGGTTTGGAACCTGGGGGCGTAACGGGGATGGCGTAGGAGGACGCGTAAGTACAAAATATTGTTATAACCATTGTTAGTATTGTCGGCATCGTCTGTCATTGGACAGCCAAAGTTCGGACAATGACAACGTGTGTACTGACGTGCGTGTCTAGACACACACTAGTGTAGCACGATAAATCTAAACAACGTTGCAAAGAAATTGTATTCACGTCCAATTCACAAAAAATAAACCAACTGTAAAAACAAAGAAAAATAAACAAAGTCAAAAACTGGTAAAGTTGAGTGGTTCGTCCCTTCAAAGGAGTGGTATCAACACACCAAAACTAACTAAATAAAACAAAATTACAACAAAATTAAAACCAAAAACCTATAAAGAGGTGACTAAGTTGAGAATGGTTCGCCTATAGGCAAAAGGTAGTAGCAAATTGTTGAAAACTAATTTCTTGTTGACGTGGAACTTTATTACACATCTGCACGGTAGTAGAGTTGAGTCAATACACAATTTTAAAAGAAGGAATGATATATCAACACACCAAAACATTTGCTAACTTAATCGCACCGAATAATACTTTACTCGTTAAATGAAAACTTGAACATTGCTACCGAAAGTAGCAATGTTTTAGTTTTCATTTAACCTTCGAACTATTAAGCGGTGCGATTAAGTTGGCAAATGTTTTGGTGTGTTGATATCACTCCTTTGAAGGACCGAACCATTCGGAACTTGGCGGCCCCTTTTACCAGTTTTGGTTTTTGATATGATAATACTCTACATACAGCTGAACTATAACTGGTTTCCTGTAATTGTGAGGTTTTAGCATGCGTTACGTTATGACTTCGGTCTAAACTACCTTTGCTTGATGGCGGTTTGCTCTAAAACCGGAAACATCACTTAAGTGTGCATATGTGTCCACCTTGTTGGCTTTCATATTTACTCTTCGGTACAGCCGGAACGGCTGGGCAGTCTGAGCAACTTTATCCATCCGCCCGTCGCCTTTTTCAACTCTGGAACGGAACCAGATCGAGATAAACGGTATTCACTATTAGATTCAGCGTCCAAAAATTAGTTGGAATGAAAAAAAAAAAGCCGGAAGTATGAAGCGGAAGTCGCCCAAAAGTGGTGGAAGTGTGTACAGAAGACAGGTTGCAACAAGGTAGTCGCTGCAGCCGCGTATTTGTAACAGCTATAAGGATGACAAGTGAGCAACACTAATGACGAAAACAATCCCATGTCATCACGATTTTGGGAAGTGAACCCGGATCTTTGGATTGGGTATCCAATACACTAGCCCACTACAGTACCGTGACACTATCTCCAAAATACTAGCTTGATACTCTTGATAGTGTTGACTTAATGTACTGGTCTATTTGAATAGAGGTGTAATCCAAAGACCCTGGTGTTGCGGGTTCTCATGATGACACTTGGAAATTTCGCCATTATCGCTGCGCAAGCATAGCTCTTCACCAATGTTGGCTCCATTGTGTTTCTTTATTTATTCCACCACAAATATTTCATCCTTTCTTTTCCGTCACCATTTCGTGTTCACTGTTTCTATGTTGGTGTACCCCTTGGAGTGCGCAAATTAATTGCTAAAAGATTTAGCAGATCCACAATTGTTGCTTATTTGGCTAGACCAGGAGCTTATAAATTCATACGGATTATCCATGTTGTAACGTTCGCAGTGCATTCCACCACTTGTTACAAGGTCGTCTGGGAGTAAAGCTGCAGTTCTGGCATTCTGGCTCTAAGTCAGTTGAATTAACATCGCCAAAATCTACATATCAAAACAATGTTAACGTGAGGCATCAACTTCCTGGCACGCGCAAGAACAGGCCTTCTCAGGGGGACGCAAAGTACGCAATTTCTACGTTAGTTGGCCTTGGCTTGAGAAAGAATACGCGTTCCTGGCTTGAAAGCGATTTAAACGGTACTGCTTGGGGAATTGGTACGTGTTTTGGACTATTCGCAGCACAAGGGAAATTTTTCAAGCATATTTATTAGGTGAAAAACGTACACAGTGTAATTCTTAACGTACGTTTTTTCCAGTAGTAAAAACGTAAACTATATTTCGACAACTAGCTGCATGGGGGTCAGAACTCAGTGGAACACGGATTAGAATTGTGTTGGAGAATCCTTCTTCTTCATTCCACTCCTGGCTACCCGCAAGGTGTATACCCATTTTGCAGAATCCCTTTTCGCCGAAAATACGCTCTGAGTAAAATTCGACAAAAAGGGAATTCCCGTTTCGCCGAATCAAAATATTCTTTAAAAAATTTGACGTTGGAGAAGCTAAGATGCATTCCTAATTGCAGGGAAATCCCGTTTCGCCGAAAATCAAGACACCGATTAAAATTCGGCGAAACGGTCATACACCGTACGCCACCGTAGAGGTTGGCCTGTGAAAGTTCAATAATCGTTACGCTGTTACATTTAGCTGCGCTCAAGTAAGCTTCAGTGATGGTATAATTTGCCACCCTCCGAGACAATGGAAAATGTTAATTGCTACGATAATCCATTACTGCAATGAAGCATCCATTACAAATCACCAAGTATGTCCAATAATTCCGTGATTGCTATTTTAACGGCTGGTTGCTGCACTCGACCTATTGGCTTTCACTCTATTGCAGCCATTCCATATTTCTGACACAGCAGGATGGTCAAGTCGAGACCCCTTCAGTTGGGAGGCCTTCCATAAATGACGTCACTCAGGGTGAAATCACTCAGTTTGTGACGTCACATCATTTTTACAGAGAGCTTTCAAGGTCTATGTACGACCAATACTCCAAGTTGGTCACCCCACCTACTTAGGGACATTGACCTTCGTAAGTCCATTTACAGCCTTCAATAAAGGTTCACTAAGAGTTTAAGGGGTTTATCCCATCTATCCTATACAGATAGGCTTAATGCCTTGAAATTAGAACCTCTGGAATGAAGAAGATTAAGAGTGGACCTTACTTTAACATCTCTATAGCTACGTGGCCACCTTGGTGTTGATTCTACTTTTTTCTTTGAGTTCCGTTCCGGTGATCGAACGAAGGGGCACTCCTCGAAGTTGGTTGCAAATCATTTCGGAATCAGTGCCAGAAAGTTTTTCTTCAGCAGCCGGGTAGTCAACTGCTGGAATAAATTACTGGCAACTGTGACAAATACTCTCCCTACCATGTCCCCTTTGCTATTGTGCAAATAAATTTTATTCTTATCGTATCTTGAATCCTTGTCATTGGGTGGGAGACTTGGTTTGTCGTCTTTCATATAGGTGTTCCCTCACAACTAGCGATCTACCCATCACCTTGGTTCTCTCTGTTGTATTCATAGCGTCTCACCAGGGTGTTTGTACGTCACGAATGTGGACTTGGGGTCTTTTCTAAAGACACATATAACAAATACCTCTCCCTTGAACTAAATTTGGATCTTGGGCTTTGGTGACGCTATTCAATGTATATGAATACAGCCTTTGATTTGTTGTTGGATGCATCTTCAAATAGGACCTCGACATTGGGGGTGGGGGGCTAAATCATTCAGTTTGTGACGTCACATCATTTTTACTGAGCGGTATTTTTACGCTATTGTTTTTATTTCTCGTAGTAGAAAGAGTATTACCACAAAAATATTACCAAAAAAATGTATATGTTATGCCAATAACTTTTTTTTCCCGTACGTAAGAAAAATAGTCCAAATATCCTCCTTCATCGGTGACGAATATGGAAAGACATGGGGGGGGGGGGGGGAAAGGGGGGTGACACCCCAACATTATTTTGTGGCATTATTTTCTAGAAAGGTCGCACAAGTTTTTACATAATCGAACCGGGCCGAGGGGGGGGGGGGGGGCGAGGGATTGAAAAGGGGACAAAATTTGCGTGACGTCGGTTGAGGACCGCCCCATTTTAGCGCCATTCAGTCAGATCCTATCAGAGAGAGTTGCGCGTTCAGCGAATCATACCTACGAAGGCGTCTGGGTTTCTACTGGTGATTTTCTCACCGTTCCGTGCCCAAAGGTAAGAGTTACGTTGACTACTAGGCCAACAGTTCAATTTCAACAGCTTTGTGCCCTTCAAACGTTTACAAAGGCGACTTTCAGATTTTTTTTCGCTAATTGCAACGAATGTTTTATTTGTCTACTTTTGTCAAATTATTACTTCTAACTTGGGGTCTTTGATGCGTCACTGAATAAGGGCTATCATATACTAAGCAATCGCTTAGTTCATAATAGCCCTATTCAGTGACGCACCAAAGACCCCAAGCTAAGAGTAACAATTTTGCAAAAGTAGAAAGACAAGTTAAGCATTTATCGCAAATAGCAAAATAATTCTGAAAGTGGCATTTGTAAATGTTTGAAGGGCACAAGGCTGTTGAAAATGAGCTTGTAAGAAGTTCTGGAGGACTTAAAGCAACTCCTTATACCCCCTTACATGCACCTGCACCACCTTGAGCTCAATTCTGAGACTTCGTTCTGAATTCCAGTTTTTTTTTTGCCCTCCCGAAACAAGATTTCTTTCTGGGCGTGCTATTGGCCTACATCACTCAAAATAATATCTAATATTACATTATTACATACTATTACTGTCGTCCCTGGGAAAAATCGTCTAGGGATAAACTACTTTCGCCTTCCAACCTTTGATCATATCCCCAGTCCGGCTATAAAGCCCAGCTGAATCCAGTAATCCAGAATATGGCTGGAAAACTGTTTCTGAAAAGTTGTCCCGGTACAGCTACATACTCTAGAACCAAACGAGCAACCAACTTTTTTCTTCCCCCAGCACATAAATAGATAACCTCCTTATGAGGTAGGATCTCATTCAACTGGACAAACGCAATAATGGCTGGGGCATAAAACTTTATTGTCCATCTCAGCAAGAAGATTTACGGGGTCTTGTGTTCTTGGAGTGGCCAAGGGCATCCACGTGGATGTGCAGTGATCCGTCTTGTTCGAAAGAAGAAGAATTGTATTTGATTTGTGCCTCTCGATAACTAACAAAGAAAAGAAAGGCCGCGATAACCCCTCGTCTTCACCCCCTCCCCCCTTCCAAGTTCATCTGGGTTGTAAGGACAGTATGGGGATGGTGGACTGGGGGAGGGTGTGGTATGTTGGAATTGGGGGCTCAACGGACCAATAATAACTGCCGAAGACGTGATCACTATCACTAAGACCTTCTTCTCCAGGAGATGCCCCATAAAATTCGGTCGTATCGGCACGTTCGTTTGAAACACGTTTTGTCGTGGAAGGAAGATATTGGACAATTTGATTGATTGTGACACACGAAATGTCGTAGCGTGTACAGCGACGGGATGAAATAACCGTTTAATTAAACGCCGTTAAAAAAGTTAGCTTTTTTAATAGTGTTAAATTCACTGAATCGTCACCAGAAATTCACGGGGAAACAACAAAAAGTTGTTGCGGAGTCTTTTCAAGGTTTACGATTTGAACGAATTGGAAAATGCATTAAGCGGGTTAATAATTTCAAAATTTATTTTCGATAATTTTACGTTTCATTTTCGTTCCTTCTGCGCCTGGTTTCATTTTCGTTCCTTCTGCGCCTGGTTTCATTTTCTTTCCTTCTGCTCAGGGTTTTCGTGTACAATGCAGCCACGCTTAATACATAGGCGAGTTGCACTTGTGTTTTTGTGTTCCTAGCAGTCAATCTAATGTCTAAAATGGAGCGAGAGGTATGAAGGAGTCGTCTTCACAATTCCACCCTTTGTTCCACCGGTCGTACTGAGTGTTGACCCCACGCGGCCTTTTGTCCAACTAGTGACCGTTTTTACTTTTGCGAAAAACGTAGCCTACGTTAAAAATTACGCTGAATAGTTTTTCAGCTAATACGTGCGTCAGTTCAAAAGTAGTTGCGTTTTAAATTATCTTGAAGCGAGGAACATGTTTTGCTTCTCAAGGCCGACTGATGTAGAAATTGCGTATCTTGCCTCCCAGATCCACGCCAGTTCTCATGCGTGCCGGGAAGTTAATGCATGTAGCAGTGCTTTGGTAAATAAGATTTTGGTGGATTTAAATCAAATTGCCTAGAGAAAGAAAACGAAATGTGCAGCTTCGCTCCCAGACGGTATCGAGCGGTGGGATACAAAGAGAGAGCTGCAACTTAAATACTCTTACCCTGTATTCATTTATGTACTCCTGGTAGCTACGATTGAAATAAGTAAATAAATAACTAAGTAAAGCGATAAAATTTCAGAAGTAACGTACAAAATTAGGGAGTGCACAAACAAATAAAAAAAATACGTTTCGGTTCAAAATTCAAAGCCGTTTTCAAGTGTACATAAAAACAAAAGGATAAAATCACGTACGTTTGAGTCATTCAAGTAGTGTGACTCGGATTCGAACTGGGGAATCAGTCTATCACCAGATCACTACCATATTGCCTTTATCTCTATGACCACTTGTCAGTGATAAGAGAAGTCGTATTTTGAATAGAAATCGAATACGAGTCACATTACCTGAATGAAACCTAATTGCATAAAGGTGGCTTACTGTACGACGATATTTCTAGTGTATGATTTTCGCTGATGTCTTTATTTCCAATTTACCTTTATATTATTTGCAGCTATTGATTTCCATTTATTTCTTTACTATAACTTGGGGATGGGGGAACGAGATAGACTGGTTGAGTGGGGGGGGGGGGGGAGCAACAGTAAATTTACGTCCTGGTCAGGACTGTGGTCTCCAAGCCAAGACGATGTAGGATCGAGTCTCGTTGCTAACACACGAGACTGCAAAAAACGACCTCTCCACCAAAATCGACAAAACGTCGTTGCAAGACGAAACGTCGCGAGACGTCGCATCTGGTGGAGAGACCCCATAGCCATTCTGTAGAAAGAGCTTCGTCTTGTTGTCGTGAGACGCCTAAAGATGTCTCGCGACAACGTCGCATCCGATGTTTGCCGCTCACCTCATTCCTATGGTTTTGGAGACGTGTGTAGCAAGCTGAGACAGGTTTCGACAAAATGTCCTGTTGTGCGACGTTTTGTCGATTTTGGTGGGCGGCCACCCTAAGTACGTCCTGGCACTGGTGGGGGGGGGGGGGGGGTTAATGCAAATTTAGTATTAGTACTGCTGTATCCCATGGCCTTTACATTTAATTTATGCCCAGAAAAAGTCACTAACAGCCATGCACATAAAGAAATTTTCATCCTGCGACATTGTGCGCTAAAGATTGTAAGGACGTGTTTACGTAACGACTCGCCTTTGCATTCTCGCAGCTAGAATCTAAACGCGATGGCAACGGTGTCGTTGCCATGTAGTCAACGCTACCTGTATTAGCTAAATCCGACATCATTTGAGATAATGCTTGCAGCCTTGTAATCCGTGGCAATAAGATAAAGAATTCCTCCTGACGAAACGATTATCTCAGTCGCTTCTTAACTCGCCTATTGACTGTTTTCGTTGCAAGCCGGAAGAGCTAAAACCGCCGCCATGTTGATTTCTAGCTTCTAACTGCGAGAAGGCGAAGGCGAGTCGTTTCGTAAATGCGCCCTAATGGTAATAGATGAGATTAAAATTGTATATACCGTGCGGCTACTACGGTCATATATCAGCTTCATCGGTCAAAGAGGTGAAACAACTTGGGCAATAAAATGGTAAAAAAAAAGAAGGTAATAAAATGGTTATAAACGGTAATTAAGTGGTAATAAAATGGTAACAGAACGGCAAGAGAGGTCAAAATACTCGACTGAATTTGGATAGTGTGTACGCGATCACCGTTAACAATTCCAACAATAAAATTCCTACACCTCGAATCTTAGCGATATATTGGCGATAATAGCGTTTTCCATTAGTATGGCTAAGCCTATTTTTAGCAGTGGCCGAAAGCGAGGACGATCGTTAAGGTTAATGGCCCTGAGCACTGAAAACAGCACAATGTCATTTGCCATAATGCACCCTAGTGAAAGTTTTCAGTATGAAGAATGCAGAAAATGATTACAGACGGTAAAGAACAAATCTATTACGGCCGGGTTCGGCACGTTTTGAAACAACGCGGTCGCTTCTTTCATAATTTCTACAAGTCAAGCGTGTGGTGGCGTAGGTATCCAGATGCACTCGTAAAGATCGGTGTTGGATTCGTCCGTTTGCATCTCTCACTTAGCCGAGTAAGTGAGACCTGCAGATTAACTCAATTCCATGCCAACTTGTAAAATCAATGTTTTAACCACTAAAATGGTGGCAGAAGATGACATTAAAAACCTGCAATGGACAAACAACTAGAGTGCACAACCTACTGATAGTGGTAAAATATGACATTTTAATATTAATGTATCTACTGGACGTCTTGCAGTCGGAGCTTGTCATTTTACTACCAGCTTTATCAGGTTGTGTCTGTTAAGATTTTTTTTCAGAATGGTAAAACTCATTAAGGAATTGTTAGTTTGTTACACCTTGGGCAAACAACGTGTTCAGTTGTTAGGGTGATAGGACGTTGTTGGATTAAAATACGTTGAGAAATTAAATTGTACTGAAGAATCGTATCAGAGAGCAGCGGAACTTAATGACTTGGACGCACAAGAAAGTTGGCAAACGTTAAGTTTAGTTTGGGCAAAAATCCAAAACGTCTAGACGGATGAAAAAAAAAAGCAAGAGATTTTTTTTTGCTCCGTTGACGACACACCTGAGAACAAACGACCTATGGATTCCGATAAGGATTGATTACTAAGTTGTAGACAACTCGTTCGTTAAAAATACCAAACTGTAGTGTATTATTCTTCTGTAATGAAGCAATGCAGCTTGGTACCTGTGAAGTACTAAGTGATTCTTACATACCAAGCACGTTATTTTCAATTTTTTTTTGGCAAATTGATACACACTTGTACAACTTGGGAAGTAAGACTTCGTTCGTATTTGCAGGAGTAATATAAAGGAGAGATCGTGAGGTACAATGGAGTGACTATGATAATATCACTGCATGTTCCAGCTCTCGTTCTGGGTCGCGAACCCATACAGCCAAATGTAGAACAACTGGTCATTTCTTGAATTCCAACATTAAAAATACGTTGTACAGGGTGGTTCACAAAAAACTGACGACTCAACATTTTCCAAGTCCAACTTTTTCTAGTTAGCACCCCTCAAAACCAGGAGAGGACAGAAATCTTCCCGTTTCATTAGATTTGATTTCTGTCCTATCCTGGTTCTGAGGGGTTCTAACTAGAAAAGTTGGACTTAGAAAATGTTGGGTCGTCAGTTTTTGTGTGGACCACCCGGTATAGATTTTAAAGTAATAGATAGGTGAATAAAATACCACTCGTGCTACGAATCGATTGGTCCAGGCATGTGGCAACTCTGCGTGCAATGGCGTTCCACGACCGTGAAGCTGAGAAGGTGATGGCTTTTTCGGGGCAAGGCCGACTGGGGTAGAAATCACGTGGCTCAACTCCAGTTCACGCCCGTGCCGGAAAGTTGACTCCTTTTAGCATAGCTTTCGTAAAATAAGATTGTGGCGAGGTTGACTCCTGGGAAACGAAGCCCACAGCTTCTCACCCAGAGACCACATTGTGACAAGGGATGGAGTCGAATATGAAGTGATACTTACAGCGCAAAAACTCCCACGTTCTACGGATGTATTGCTTTTATAAGCTTCTGATATTTGTTGTGTAATGAAATTTTTTAGGAAATTTTCTAGGAAATGAAATTATTGGCAGCATCAATATGAGAAACAAAATATCTTAACCGAAAAGAAACGCAAAAGATTATATCACAAAATGTGAAAAATATTTTTCTGCAGAATTTAAAATAGTGTTCCAAACCAGACATTTTTAGACAGACAACTACAGGTAGGTAGGTATAGGGTACGTGATATAAAAAAAAATGACGTGGTAAACAAACAAAAAATTATTCAATCCCTGGCTGATCTATTCAATAAGGTTCCAGTTACAGTAAATATTTGTCATTCACTCTTCAAGTCAAAAAGGACATAAACCTTTTTTGCTTAGTGAATAAATAAATGAATTATTAATGATCTTTAAATACAATGGTGTGTGAAACATTAAATAGGCAAAAATAAACACAAGTAAAAATAGTCTACTTTATCTTCAAAGTGTTTTGCTCTTATTAACTTTATTATTGACACTTTAGTTTTATTTTACTTTTTGCATTGCAGGATTATTAATGATATAATTACGTTATACTGTGAAATGGACTATTTGAATGTTTTGCTTTTTTAATTTTACATATACGAACGGAATTGCTTGTATGAGAGGTCATCTTCAAATCGGTTAAAAACCGTTTACTGTTGCAATACTCAACCTCATAACATCTGGAAACACAATCTTTCCACAAATTTTCGATAATCTTAATTCTCAACTGTATCAGGCATTTTCGAAACACGTGCGTCGTCCTGGTTTACATCTTGGCTCGTGTTGTTATTGTTTTTTTTTTTCGAAAAATAACAGCAAGCACCAAGATGGAAACCAGGATGATATACGAGTTTCGAAAACGCCCGATAAAGATAGTTCAGAGCTAGACTATGGAACATTTGCAGAAAGGTTGTGTTGCCGTACGTACGTACGTTAAGAGATAAAGTGTTGCAGCAGTAAACCGTTTTTAACTGATGTATAATTTTGTACCTGTGTAGTTTTTTTTTTAATCACTGAAAACGAACACGCACAATCTCACAACAAGGAAATTAGTCCAAACCAAAATTTCGACAAATTTTTGACAGTATGTGTGGAGGATGGAATATGTCTCCCAACTATCTTTTTCAGACACATGTATTTTGTTGAATTTCCGGTGTTTTTTCGTCAAAATAGTGCCTAAAGAAGACAGTTGGGAGACGTATTTAACATCCTCCACACAATCTGTCGAAAATGTGACGAAATTTTGGACTAATTCCCTTGTTGTGCGATTGTGCGTGTTCATTTTTAGTGTTACGATTTTCTGAACTTTCGCAGTGTAATGTGTTTAGGTAGTTTTAAACCTGTGTAGTTATGTATATGTTTATATTTTTGTATGTTTGTATTTGTTAAATGGTAGCTATTGATAAATTCATTGGGAACTTAAAATGGTCTTTTGTGAATAAAATAGATTAAATAAATAACCTAATTAATTATTATCATTTTTACTATTTCAGGCCCTTAATTCATCAAGGCAAATATCTGCCACAACGTATGTGGAGACGTCAGCTAAAACATCGGGTAAAAGCACAGGGGATGCATTTGAAGTGGCCGTACTTGCAGCTTTGGGTCGCCTCAACAAAAACCATGCCGTCTTGCAGCGACAGAGATCCTACGTGAAAGGAAAGAACAAAAGGGATCTTAAGCGAGAACTGAGCAAGAAGGCGAAAACGACTTGTTCTATTATGTGAGCCTAGAAGTGTTATAATGTAGCACAGACTGGTGAAACTAGTAACTGCGGCATTGGGCCCGAAAACCAACCGCAGCCTAAATACTCCAAATCTTCACCGTCCAGTGGAAGATGAGGAAACTAAGACCGCGCAGACAAACATGTATGACCGATGTTGGGCCTTAAGAATTTTTTTAGTGCAGACTTCAAACAGGTCAGCAAGCCAGCCATCCCTGCCAGTTGTAATGTGGAGAGCAGTGTTACATAATTAGTGCAGTCTTTGCCACCAAATGATTGTTGATTCAGCATCAAGCTCAAAAGGCCAGACAGACGCATCAGTCACTTAGATAATAGGAACTTCGATACTGTGTGGGCACTGAGGGTGTAGGTAATGTGTTTGAAAAGGCAGTCCAAAAATAACCTGTTTGCTTGGTTGAACAACAGTGCTTCTATCGAAATTTGTACAGAGGAGGTTGTATCACGTTGACAGAAAGCCACCCTCACTTCATAATGAATTAACTTTGCATGCATATAAAAGTGTGATTGTTAAATATACGAACATGGCACACCTAGTCGCGGCAATTTTAAGGATATTCAGTTAGAGTGGATGCGTTTAAAGCAAACATGAGTTGCATTGATATGAATATCAAATACAAGGAACCTATGTAAGTTTAGTGAATGCATGACAGCACAGTAACGGTATGTTGGTAATGACACGTGACAATGTCATAAATGAAGAACAGAGGCTAACTCCTCCATTACCATTGGACCAATCATTTCGGCTCAAACCTTTGGGAACCTTTTTCAAGACTTACTGGAACAATACGAGAAACCTAATTAAATCCTAAAATTAATGCAGTATGCCGAAGAAAATACCCTAAAATCACCCCACCTTCTTTGAAAACACATGATCGTCATCAAGACAGGAAGTGTCTTAGAACGCCCCCTGGCACATACAGCAAGGACCTTCAAAGATGCTTCCTGTGTTGATAACAACCCTGTGTTTTCAGGAGATAAGATGCTGGGTTGATTTTATTTTTTAAGAACACTTTGTTTTTAGTGTGTAATTGGGCTATTTGTATTGTTGCAGTAATCTTTGAAAAGGGCTCACATATCCCTGAACCGAAATTACCAGTAACAATCATAAAATTTAGCACCCCAGAGGGATAATAGAGGAGTCCGCCTCTGCTCTCATCAACCAGTTAAACCTGTTTTTCCAAACTGTAAAGATGTGACAATGTTACTTTCTGCAAAGTTAAACCTCTGTAATACAAGGAAAGGGTAAAGCAAACGGTGACATAGCTTCAGAACAACAATAGATATTTTGCACCCAACATGAAAATTGTGAAGATTTATAGGAGTCACTTCTAAAGTATAAAACACTTAATTGTTTACTTTTAAGCTAACGTCTTTAACATGCAGACTATTTTCAAACCCTATGTATCCAAAGGGATCTTGCGTACAGACCACTACTGCTAAGTGATGTTTGGCAGTTTAAATAGATTTAAGAGAAGTTTGTTAGAGCAGACTCCTAAAGAATCGAAATCAAGTTTAAAATGAAAGTTAAAACGTTTATTTGAAAGTACAAAGCTGTGCACTAAATACACGTTATTCGTGCCTTATCGCTTCCAATAATATTCTTAGTTTCATACATTAAAATCCAGTTTGGAGACTATATTAGCTTGCTAAGAATTTTAGTAAGATTGGCTTTCTTGCAAAATGTATGCTTACAGAGCTGATAGTTTTTAAAATAGAGGCTATTGTTTACATTTACTATTACTATATCAGATATTACTGTTAGGGTTTAATCATTTCCACGCAGCTTTAGTTGTTGTTTGTTTACTCATGGTTTCCAAAAGACTAATTTTACCTATCTTGTGGTATTCTATGAGGCCTTGTGTAAGTTCAGAACTGTTGAAATATAACTAGTTAAACCAAAAAGGAGTTCAAAGTACTACTTCATTGAAATTATTTTAAAAACAATGTGCACTGTGTAAAAACCATCCCAACAAACACAATAATTTGGGTAATGATTGTACCCAGCGCATGCATTCTAAAATTTGAGGAAAAATAAAAACTCTACGGCCAACACAATCCTCAAAAATAAAAAAAATTTGTTGTACCATTCCTCCTTGGCCTCATTTTATGCACTTTTTCTTACAATATTACAGAGGCACTATGTAAATGAGAGTAAAGGTTTAGTTGAGTGATGATGAAAATTGTTGTGCATTAAGTTGTAATAATCACACTAGAAGGAATACAGTTTCAGGCATTGTGCTCATGAAAGTAATACATCCTGCTTTTCTCGAGCATTTTCCAAACTACAAAATATAGAAGATCTAGTGAGTCTTATCCCCTGTATCTAGCTGATATTGTTCGATCCTAATGTTTTTTTTAACAAAAAAAAGGCGGAGGGGGGGGGGGGG
>JAHWFP010120343.1:15098-36326 GCA_023313725.1 Lithobius niger | reverse complement strand
AAAAAATGCTGAACCTTCTCAATAGCATTAGAAGGCATTGCAATCTTTTTAGGTAATGCCTCCCTAAACGTCAAACAATAAAAGATACATATTTTCTTGAATACCCATCTTCATTCGTATCTGTCGCATAAATTATTTTATATGAGCGGAATTAATCAGTAGCCAATGTGTAGTAGTAGTAGTAGTGTAGTTATTTATAGTAGTAGTAGAGAAGTCAGCTGTAATCAACGATTTTCACGCACTTTTATCACGTTGAAAGAGTTTATGCACTTGATTCAGTACATCTATTGCTTCTCAGGGCACAAAGACCGCCCATTTTCAACAATTTTCAAGCTGTTTCGCTTCATAGGTTTTTTAAGGGGGAAAGGTAGTTTTCAACCAAGGGAGACTTCAGACAATCAATCTGATCTTGTCTCCTATTATATTAACCTACTCGTCAGTCTCGTTAGGTCTCGAAATTCGAAACGAAACAAGTTCAAGGCTGATCTAGACTAATCTTACAGTACCCGTAATTCATTTTTTTCCCCCGTTGTTGCGGGAAAATTGTTCAGGGAACACGCTAGTGGTCCGCCCACCGAGTTCAATTATCACACTTCATTGTCAAGAAAGTCATTATTCAATTCCATCATTGTTGCGTGGCGGGTACTAGCTTTGGTATTTACAATAACCAGAGCTGAGCGTATTTCACGATGGTAAGGATAAACAATTTATTAGAAAAAAGTTTCATGTGTCCACCAAAATATTATTTATAAATTGTGAAAATGAAATTGCGTGACTTGACCACACATTTAAATACGTCGTTCCTTTTTTTTTTTTTTTTTACAAAAATCTCTCCTCCTTAAAAGGATTCAATTTATGCTTGGTTGGTAGGTTGGGTGCTTGGTTGGTTGGTTGGTTGGGGTAGTTCGTCTTTTCCTCTGGAAGTAGAAGGCTACAAATTTTTTGAGAAGTTTGTCAAAAGAAAGCAAATTAATCCGTTCGTTGTGTAGGTGTATTTTTAAAGTCCGAGCTGGGTCCTAAATGACCGAAATTAACGAAAAATGACCATTTGCAACAAACAGCAACAATCACCCAACAATGCCTCAACAATACATGACGTCATAATTGTTGCCAAATTTATTTTCGACATTAACTGGAACGTCCATCAACAATGGTCTGGCGGCAACGAACCAACGAGGAGCGAGTCTATAAATTGTTACCCATTATTATTTTAAATCCATTTTAAACTTGGAGTTACTCATCGAGAGTCTATATACTCTGACAAATCCAGGACAAGAGAATAATCGTTTAGCGGTACCGTAACACGAAGACGGAAAATGATTAAATACTAAATACTAAATTACGTATAGAAAATATATTGACACCAGAAAAGGGTGCCAAGAATATTTTTATGTCTGCATTTGTATCAATTCAAACAACAATATTCGAGCATTAGTGTTTACGTTGGGCAATCAGCCGGTTCCCTCCTTATTTGTGGTAAAACATGAGTAGCCTTTGGGAACGAGTTAGTGCCTTGTGTGGGCCCAACTTACGTTCAAACCGTGCCGTTTCTGTTGATTGTGGTTCATGGAGGTCGGCTGTGGTGGTGGTCAAGTTTATGACGTTGCGCTGATTGAGTGAGCAAAGCGAACGAAAATCAGCGTTTGTTATCAGAAACAGCGCTTGTTCTTAGTAAGTTGTAGGGTAAGGTAAATATTTAATCAGTAGTGGAAATGACCGACTTTCTACGTTGGTTAAAAGAAAACACGTGAAACACTACTGCTACATTGAACTTATTTGGCCATTTTTAGTTTTGTATATCATTTGTATTATGAACTGATGCACTAAGAAAAACGCGCACATTATTCAAATAACTTCCTTGAAGATTAGTTTGATAATTTTTGCTGGGAGTGTCTGTCAGCACCATAAGAGTTGCAACATGTAATCTCCTCGAGACGCGCAGCGAGACGCGGCGGAATGAGTGAGCGAAGCGAGCGACTCCACTAGTAAAAATTAAAAAGTTGGGCGTAATGTTTCAACGCCTGAAAAAAAATTACAAATGAAAGAAAAATAGCAGTCAAAAGCAAAACAAGTGACTACATTTTTTTTTACATATTTACACAGAATTAAAGAAAAAATCTAAAAGATCAAAGTCTCATTGCAGGTTTTAAACAAACAATGACGCCCTTAACAAAAAGTGTAAAATACCGGTTGATCCCTTTTCTTGTCCTTGATTCTTTTGAGCCTTGAACTAGAGGCTACTAAGCACGTAGTGCATCACCGTATTCGTTTGTGGGTTGGTAAAACTAGAGTAAACCGTGGCCCTTATATCCGCGCCGCGCTCTGGGAAATTTCCCTCTTTCTAGGCCGCTTGATTTAGAGCCAGTAGACGAGAATACGGTTTTAAAAGGCGACAAAAACGTTATACACTCATTTGTTTGACTCATTTTATTACGCGCTCTGCAAGGAGGATTTGTGTTCTGAAGGGGAATTTGTGTTCTGCAAAAAGGATTTGTTCGTGTACCTTTAATTCCAATCAGTGGTGAAAAGGTAATGTTTTGTCATTTAAAAAAAATTAAATTTAGTGGAAGCTTAAAAGTGCTGGTTTCAATAGAAAATGTTCTGTGTGACTCCTATAGTACAGTACCTGACGTCCACCAATGAACACCAGTGGTCTAAAACGTCCAATTGTGATCAGGTCCAACTTGGGACGTCCGGAAAACGTCTGATGATCGTCCTGACTGTTTCGTTCTTTTTTTTTTGTGTGTGGTCAGAAGAAGACGTCCTCTTAAGACGTCCACCACGTCGTGAATAACGTCGAAAATTCAACGAAAAAAGTAGGAACCAGTGAATGTACGGTTAGATTGTGTCGAACTGAGCTATATTTTTATGTTTAGTGTTTGAATTAACAAAAATCGTTTCTTGTTAAGTAATCAATTTCAAATAATTGATTTTACACCCATAAAAATCAAGACTTTGAAATTAAGTTGTACGCGTGACATATTCAGTCGATCAATGTGGAGTGAAGTCGGAGTTATAATTGTTCTCTTGAGTTCAGTAAGTGCAGTACGATTGGCTTATATGTACTAAGTGCGATGTTTAGCACACCAACTATAGGTAGCGTCGATTTTAGAATAGGTATCATTTTAGGAGCAAACAAATAGTAGAAAATAAGTTTCATACCGACGACCAACGTCCCAAAAAGGTCCAGATCACGTCCGAAACTGTTGAAGTGGACGTCTTGGGGGCAAGGAGGCTATCATGCTTAGGTTTACTGGCCCTGTATTAAACGTCTTTTCAGTTCAATTGGACTTAAATTGGAATAACGTTTTGGACGTTCTGGACGTCGAATGGTCGTCTAGAGTGGGTCATTTTTAGAATACGCCAGAAAGCACTGCAGTAGCTTGTTACCTCGCCACTGGCTGGCGGCACCACATATGATTAGGCTTAAATTTGTCAGATTAAAGCCCTAACTAGGTAGAAGAAATTTTGCTGCGAAACGACGCGTTATTTCGTGTCTGCAAGGTCTAAATTGCTGCAATTGTGTGGTTGGTATATTGAGTGAATGTAACAAACCCGTTTCGTACGTGGGGACAAAAAACAGCAAAATAAATGCGTTTGCACCATTTGCTTATGTTTGAACTAATGTTACAAAACTGAGTTACACAGTAAAGCCAACATGGAGGCGTATACAATCAAAGCAGATTTTGAAGTCCTAAACTCTCCGTGGGCTAAACCTAGCCAATCCATTGTCAAACAATGTAAACGCATTCATTTTCGTGTTTTTTTCGCCGTGTGTGAGATGGTTTTACAGCATTCATCCCATACGTACGTCAGTGTTGCAAAAGCTATTCATGCGTGGGATGGGCGGAAATATTAATATTGTCATGTTGTAATATTGGGAGGTTACGTCCTTTTAAAGGCTTTTGCTTCCATGTCGGCTTTAATGTGTGACTCAGTTTTCAACCTGTGAACTGTGCTCGTTAAAGTTGTAACTGACCTGTCTCCGTTTCGAAGTTGACCAGACTTTCTTAAAGTAGAAGGGAGCCTAGTATAAGTCTTGGTAGACACGAGACTCTCACCGGGAAACCTATCAGGGAAGGTGCAAAAGATTTTTGCAATAGCCGGACTCTAGGTCCCATAGCTGCTGAAAGAGATGGATAGTCTGTCACACCTGGGATGATATACGGTAAAGGACAAGCAAATTCACGATTTAACCCTGGAAAACCGGGAAAGTTTAGGGAATTTATCAAGTCTGGAAAAATCAGGGAAAAATCAGGGAATTTGAAAACACACACTGAAAATCAGGGAATTTCAACATTTTTTCGGAAAGTGTTTTTCCTCTAGAAAGATTATCTAATTCGCATTTCATTTTTTACTTCTAAAACCTTCACTTTATTTCACTTTATTACTATCATGTTCTTTTTGTTTCATTTCTGATACAACAAAAACGCCTTAGGCCTAAGTAGAAGTTATATGGGTTGTTACGTCCTAAGTCCGTTTTCTAGTTTTTCTTATCAGATTACGGCATTCCTACTCTTTACCAGCCCGAGTTAGGACAGTGCAATTATTTATTAGCAAAGTGATACGATGTATAGTTATTGCGATTTGAGTGAAATGTTGGGGGAAAACATCTGGTCCTGTACTCATCTTCTTTCGACCAAAAAAACATCAGGGAAAAATATCAGAATTCCTCTGGAAAAATCAGGGAATTTCATCATGAGATTTTGAACGCCACCATGTTAATGCCCATGTCGAACTGGATCCATTTTTTTAAAGTCCCATTGTTCGGTCACGGGATTCGAACCAGCATCCACTTGGTTTGGAGACGAGGACGCTGACCATGGGAAGTTGCTGCTCGCTTTGCTGTCATGCTCTTTACAGGGCGTTACAACAATTTTGTAAATTAAATAAATAAATAAATAGATTGTTGATTCATGATATCAAGCGGGACTTCTAATCCTATGGCTACTGGTTCAATTCCCGCCCTGGCTTGCAAACAAACCACATAGTCCAGGAACCTAGACTATTTTTAAGCCACAAGCTAGAAAGTACAGCAGTATATACTGATAGTTTACTAGGTGTTGACAAATATCAATAGTCATATATTTGTGTGATTAAGCACACAAACGTATCATTAGGCCTACATTTGTGTGATTATGCCTAGAATTGTATGATGACTAATTATGCGTACAATTTGCATTAGCACAGATTTACTAAGCAATTCTTAAAAGGTACTGTACCTAGGAATTCCAAGCAAGCAAAGTAATTCCTCCCTAGGTCACGGTGGGATCAGAGAATCAATAGCGTAGCCTCTGGTGCCCTCAAAGTGAGATTGGTTGAAAAAGCAGTTTCTTCCCTAGTATTCTGTACAAGGTACGACAAACGGTGGGTTCCCACCAAATAAAATGCAGGACATTAATGATAAGTTGAATACGACTGAACATTTCTGTAAGAAATCATCCATGGCAATACAACGATGTTATTGGAAACGACCTTGGTGCCCTTTTTCAAGACCACTCCGTTTCAATCTTTTTACCTTTTTTAGACAGCTAAAATGAATTTCAATGTAGGGAATCACTAAACAATATCACCTGCTCCTCCTCCGCACTCCCTCCCTAAAAAAAATTACGAAAATCGGTTAATAAATACAAATGTTATGCACAAATGTTATGTTCATTAAGAAAGAATTTTTCCAAGCACAAGTTAACCTTTTAAGTGCTCTGCTCGAGCAAACTCGAGCCAAACACAAGCACAGGTTTAAGTATTAAAAAGAGAGTCCAAACTATGCGCGAGATGGGCAAGAATGGAGAAATGACAACAATAATTCAATTCAATTTTTATTAAGAGAGAATGTAAGCCCCAACGCTATGCTCTCTACTCTACACCTTAACTAGCTTACACTACCCTGACTAGCTTACACTACACTGACAACAACACTAGGTTCCCATAACAATCCAAGTCTAGAGACGGCCGTGGCCGAGTTGGTAGAGGCGTGTGCCTCACGTTAAAGAGCTCCTTCAAGTCCCCACTTTGAGTCCCGTCCAGGTTACCCCCTAATTTTGTGGAGATAGAAAATTATTGTGTGCGCGGCGCATCTTGAGTCCTGCGAGTATTTTATGAGCGGCCACGTCTTCCTGGAGAGGACAGCTTTAATCGACGGCCGCCATTGTTTTTGTAACCATCTTGGATATCAACAAGGCACACTGCTACTAAAACGTACAATCGATTATCTGTGTTCGTTCTGCGGAGAACTCAAGATAGGCCGCGGACACTATAACGTAGCACTTAAAGGGTTAAATAAGCGAAATGTGTGAGGCAGTGAAGCAAACAGGGGTCTAAGCTGCTTCGATATCTTTCTCTTATTTATTGTTGAAGTTTTATTTCTGTCCGTGACACTTACATGTAATTTATGACCGATTTATTTATTTTAACGGGGAAGGGTTGGGGGTTGGATTGTTTAAGAACTGTTTACATCTTTCGCATTACGCCTGTGTTGTAAGACGCTCAGGTAAAAAAACGGAATGACCGTGAAGAAGACCAGCAAGGGTCAAGTATCAATGTCATCGTTGGGTATGCCATGGCTGACTTCTGTGTAAACCTTCCCAGGATCGGTCTGCAGCGCAGTGCCCATCCCGGCAAGCTCCGGGGAGGAGCCCTACAAGCTGGCGTATTTTTAAGATACCAGCGTGAGTTCGAAACGTTTTCCTGTAACTTGGAAATGCAATTTTTATACAAAATTATTTCAAATAAAATTATTTTAAAATAATGACCTCCTGTAGTAAGAGTGGGATCCGGAGCGGAGCCTCAAAATCTAGTGTGTTTTGGGGAGATTGGCGTGAATTTGAAGCGTTTTCCTGCTTCTTGGAGATGCAATTTTCCACGAATTTATTTTAATTTATTTTTAATTGGGGGGGGGGGGGGGCGCGGAGCTCCCGCAGTGGGGACGTCCCGGGAATCCTCCGGTTTCCAGGCGGCCCAGTCCAACACTGGACCCTCTTTATGGAAGTATTCAATCGTATTCATCTAAACATTAATTAATGTCTTGAATTTTATTTTGCAGGGAATCAGACTTTTACCCCATCCTCTGCAGGCGGCTCCTCCAATTTAAACGCTCCAAAAATATACAACCCTTACCGTAAGTATGCTCCGTGACAATATTATCGTAATGGTTTTTACATATTTAATGTCTATACTTCTCTTTTATTATATTTTGTTGCATTTCTGAGGAAAAGCTTGCATGTTTGTGCATGTTGAAAAGTAAGGGTTTTAAATGCTAAAGTGTCCTTGGAAGCGAAGCCCGTGTCAGCCGTGTAAGGTGCTGTTTATAACTAACGTATTTAGTCTACTTGGGCGCTCTGAATTTAAGGCGAAGTTCCTGTCGCCGGGTCGGCTTTCCCGCAATACATCCTCTTTCGTCACCACAGCTTGACCGAAATATTCAATAGAGAGAGGGAAAACGCTGGGATTGCTAATTAGGCCTACTTTTTCCGTAAACAATTAAGAATAGGAAGTGGACGTTTCAGCAAGCGAACATAATGTCTCCTCTGATTATATTTGCAAACAATTGACCTATAAGATTTGATCCGATTCCTCGAATTTTATCGTGAACCAATCTGTTATACTGCTTGCTGCCCGAACTGTTTGCATTTTAGAAGTGTCACTTGGCTCCGTGGTAAACACAGCGTACATCAATTACTCAGTAAGTAAGCAAGTAAGTTTATTTTGGATTAGATGCTTGTGCAATGCTGTGTACGCAGTAATAGGACGTGCACACAGGGGGGCGGGACAGGGTCACAAGCCCCTGTCACTTGACAAAGTGCCTTTTGTGTAAAGAAAGGGAGGCAAAGAAGGGCAGAAACGAGTAAAAACATCAGAAGGAAAAAAAGCCCTCAGAAAAAACTAAGTTGCCCCGTTTGTCAAAACTGTTTGCATTTTAGAGGTGTCACTTGGTCAGTGGTAAACACAGCGTGCAGCAATTCCTCAGTAAGTAAGCAAGAAAGTTTATTTTGGATTAGATGCTTGTACAATGCTGTGTACGCAGCAATAGGACGTGTACACATGGGGCGGGAGAGGGTCACAATCCCCTGCCACTTGCCTTTTGTGTAAAGAAAGGGAGGCAAAAAGGGCAGAAATGAGTAAAAACATCAAAGGAACATAAAAACCTAAAAAAACTAAGTTGCCCCGTTTGTCAAAACTTTGCATTTTAGAGGTGTCACTTGGCTCAGTGGTAAACACAGCGTACAGCAATTACTCAGTATGTAAGCAAAGTAAGTTTATTTTGGTTTAGATGCTGGTGCAATGCTGTAGCAGGGACGTGCCCACAGACCGGGCCGCCGCGGGGGCGCCCCCCCCCAAACCCCTGCCCACATGACAACGGCAGCGCCGTATTAAGCTTCGGTGCTTAAGATTTATAGTGGCTCTGCCATCCCTCCCAGGAAAAAAAGAAGAAAAACAATTTTTTTTCAAAACTTGAATTTTTTTTATACAACTTATCAGTAAAAGTAAAAAAAAAATTTACATTTAAAATAGTAGGCGACCTTATTTTACTTTTCCCGTGAGGCCCTTTTTCGGTTGGTGGCCCGGTGCCTCTGCCCCCCCCCCCTACCCCGCCCCCACCCCCTACCTTATTCCGGGCCTGGGCAAAGTGTTTTTTTGTGTAAAAGAAAGGGAGCCAAAGAGGCGCGGAAAAGGATAAAATACAACAACACAAAATCCTCAGAAAAAAGTATGTTGCCCCTGCCTTCTTGAGAGCCTGTGCTCTTCCCTGGGCAGTAGAGAAAGAAAGACAGGAAAAATGGGATCTTTTGCTAGCGATACAAGAGGTGTTCACTGCATACACGGCGATCATATCCATGCCATAACTATCGCTTCATATTCCATACATTGTCACAAGGTCGTCAGGGAGAGAAGCTGTGGGCTTTGTTTCCTGGCTCCAGGCCAGATGATTTAACGTCGCGAGCATATCTCATTTTACCAACGCGAATAAAAGGCATCAACTCTCTTTCACGCGTGTGAACTGGCGTTCTTTGTAGGGGAGATACGCGATTTCTATCCCAGTCGGCCTTGAAGAAGCCATCTACTTCCCCGATTCGCATGCCTGGACATGGAGAGCCTGGAGTTGACAAATAGATGGTATTTGTCGTATCTGTTTTTTAGGTAAAGTGGGTTATCCCAAAAAACAATTACGACCACTTTTTCCATACATAATTATCAGCATGGGTCGCGACCTGGCGTTCTTTGTAGGGGAGATACGCGATTTCTATCCCAGTCGGCCTTGAAGAAGCCATCTCCTTCCCCGATTCGCATGCCTGGACATGGTCGCGAACTGGCGTTCTTTGTAGGGGAGATACGCGATTTCTATCCCAGTCGGCCTTGAAGAAGCCATCTCCTTCCCCGATTCGCATGCCTGGACATGGAGAGCCTGGAGTTGACAAATAGATGGTATTTGTCGTATCTGTTTTTTAGGTAAAATGGGTTATCCCAAAAAACAATTACGACCACTTTTTCCATACATAATTATCAGCATGGGTCGCGACCCACAACGAGAGATTGAACATGCGGTAGTACTATCACGGAATGAATATTAAACCAGAATGATTCTCCTATTTTAACATCACAATTAATAATTTTCTAGGCTAGTGTCTTATAATTTTGCTTCGGCGATCTATTGGAATAATTAATTTAAATTTTTACCACAGCATTAGTCTTTTAGATTTTTGATCTCACGGTAATTATTAAAAAATTAGTACATGCACACACAGAGATGAAACGTCATGATTACTTTAAGCACGCAAAGCATCATATACGTGTACGATACAGTAAATAAAGTTAACAATTATTCAACAGAAAATCTCTTAGATGCCACATTTTAAAACGGATTTTTACCGAGGGATTGACTAACGGTAAGTAAATAGACTTTGGGGCCGTACTTGATGTGATGGATCGAGAAAAATGGCGCTGGGAAGTATATCCCTTTAAGGGAAAGAAAATTAAAATATACGCCTGTAATTCAAATCAGTTATCCCACTTTGCTAGCAACGGCGTCTGGTGGCAAGAAACGGTACTAAAATTGGTACATTTCAAATTCATTCTTTTCATTCTGTCTAAAACGCTGTTGTGAACGGATTTCAATTGGTCATTTTGAATTTAGGAGAGTTAAAAATAGTATACAGTATACTTAAAATGAACAAATGTGGTAAACCACCCCCTATCTGCCATTTAACGATAAAGTCAAAATCAATATATGCTAGGCTATGCTATACTATGCTATGCTGCTGGTGGCTTTCTCTTTTAAAACAGGGCACGTTGCCAGGATAACATAAGAGTGGCGATGGGTAAACACAGGGCCGGATTAAGGGGGAATGCTTTGGGTGCTGAAGCACCGGGCCACAGGCTCAAAAAGGGCCTCAAGGGTGCCTCACGGTCACGGGAAAAAATACGGTACGCTTTTTAATAAATAAAAAATTTAATTTTCACTGAAATTTTAATTTAAAATTAATTTTAATTAATTTTAATTTTAATTTTCAAGTATGAGACGTTAGCCACACAAACTCAAGTTCATATTAGGTACATAAATATGCAAGCCTAGTCCAGAAGGCAGTGGAAATAGGCTTGCATCTGTTTTTATTTAACGAGATTTAATACGGAGGTGATGTTGATACGGCGTTCGCACAACCGTGATATTGATACAGGCTTCGCACATGAGCCACCCAAAAAGAAAATTCAAGCACTTTCAAGGACTTTATCCGACACCAATGCTAGTTTTTCAAGGACCTTCATTAATCATCAAACCTACATAAGTTAACGCTGCTCGGCTAAAAATCGGACCTAGTTTTAGTCATGATGAGCCAACGACATATCATCCACTAAAATGCTCACGTTTTTGTCGTACATGGGAAAAAAAAACTAATAAAAAACGGGCACACATTGTTCTGTGTTTTTTTGTGTGTGGATGGTTGTTATTGTCGTAGTTAGGTTAGGTTAAGTCAGTTGCCTTTGCTCAAATTCCACCAGCCAGGGTAAGGAGTTTCATAGGGGAACGGTTTATTTTGCTTCGGCTTTCCACCTTTCCAAACTTCTTTTTCAGCAGCTTTTTTTTTTCTAGAGTTGTTTAACTGGCGAATATGCGTGGAACAACAAACAATTTTAAAGCGTAGCTCAACATTAACGAATTCAACCACTTTCAAGGACTTCAAGTACCTTATGTGAACTCGAATGATACGACTCCGGAGTATACTACCGTCCTGGCACCAAGTTGTTGGGCCACCATCACCCAACTACGGATTAGACATCCAGTTATTATATCATGAAAAACTACGTGAAACATAACATTCCAGAATAGAATCCAGAGGTGGCCTGTTCAATTCCCGACACAGGCAGTTTAAAGAGTCAGGTTCAATGGCAACATAAATAGATTCGCTTCACGACTATATTTGTTGAATAACTGACTCATGAAGACAACCAATAATTAAAACCAATTTTCTATTTGGCTCTTTTTAATCATTGTGAGGCCAATATTAGGTACTGTGCAGTACCTCAATTAAGAGGGGGGGGGGAGGGCACAACCATTAACCCAAATATTATTAGTTTGGCGTGGGGGCTAAATTTTACCCTCTTTGAGAAAGCAGGGTGCGTTCAAAAGTTCATGATGAAATTTCCTGATTTTTCCAGGTTTTCCTGATCAATACTAACACTTTTCCCTGATTTTTTTTGGCTGAAGGAAGGTGCGGTACAGGACACAATTTTTTATTTCACATTTCACTCCACTCGCAATAACTATATCGCATTGCTTTGCAAAATCAAAAATTGCACTGCCCTAACTGGTATTGATAAAGGGCAGAAAAGGCCACAATCTGCCGAACAAAACTAAAAATTCGCTTAACACGTAACGTCCCACATTACTTAGGCCTAAGGAGTTTTCACTTTATTATAAATGAAATAAAAAGAAAAAATGAAGTTTTTACTGAAACAAACTGAAGATTTTAGGAGTAAAAAAATTCAATCCGAATTACCTATTTTTTTTGGTGAAAAATTTTCCAATTCCCTCCCTGAATTTTCCAGACTTGATAAATTCCCTGAATTTTCCCGGTTTTTGCCGCTTTCCTGGTAGCACGCCACCCTGCGGAACCAGTTTGAAACACTAGTCTTAAAAATACGAAATTAAGAGAAACAGTTTAAAATATAAATATAAAATACAAGGAACAACCATACTTTGCTTCGAATTCATTTCATAACTGATCACTTGTCATTTGTTTATTTCAGCCCTACAATGATTAAACCAAAGATGTTGCTAGCAATCTACTTGCTTTCTTGCCTCATTGCTGCTGGTAGGACAGAGGACCATCGCAACAATAAAATAATAGCATCCACTCATTCACCTCGAGATATTAAGTCAGCACTCGCCAACCTGACAGCGTCGCTACAGTTACTCCTGTTAACTCGTCCAGTAACGCTCCGACCACGCGTTCCCATACATCTTCGACCGCGCGTCCCCATTACTCTTCGACCGCAAGTACCCGAGTTCAAAAAAATCCTGGAATCAATAACTACACCCTTGACAAACACAACGGAAATTGTGTCACGTCCATTCATTCCTGTAACATGTTTTCGCTGTTCTGGTCCTCCGCAGATGCTGTATCCCTGTTGCAAGAAAGTGAATTTTTGTTGCAAGGACATATTGGAGTTTTGCGACGACAATGAATGTGCAGAAGATAGGGAATTGTCAAAGCACTGTTGCAAATACGGCAATCAATGCTGCGGGTCGATTAAGAAGAAATTCCCTTGAAATGTGCTGTAATGTATGTATACTAGTTTCTAGTTTTCAAGGACTGAACATATCAATGTATCTAGACTGGTAGTGCTTGGAAAATATCAGGTCCAAATCTCGGATTGGTAGTGTGGGTTATTTCATCTGTTGGCTCTTACTTTATCCTTTCAAAGCCATTGCGTTCCATGGTTTGGTGGGTATATCTCAACGCCAACACTATCCGAATACAATATTGTTATAATATGTTATACCTATGATGTATTACAAAATTGGTGCTACTATATTCGGCAACATCCTTGCAGTGGCCTGAACAACTCAATATGACTTATTTATTGTTGTTTGGTGACAAGGGTGTTGTACTATGTGCATGTTATCAAACATTCCTCATTGAACACGGAAATTATTATGATCACTTATCTCAACAGGATCTGCCAGGAAATGCATTATGAGCTATTGTCTGAATGACAGTTCACGTTTCTTACTGTGCTACAATTAATTACTCTACTAAGAAGTGCATCTAGTGTGTGGAGAATGTTGTTGCCGTATCTGACAAAGTGATCGATTATAACATTTATTAGGCGTAATGATCCCTCCAGAAAAGAATACAACTCTCACTAATGTAGATATGCCAGTTCAAAATCAAAGTGTTTATTCAAACTTGCTTAATTTAAACTAACGGCTAATACAGCTTGCAATCTACTTCGTAAAATTTAATGCTGTGTCACAGATAAACACAAATCAGGTTTACTTTGGAAAAAAACTTCTTTTGGCCTGCATCAAGTCAAATTCAAATGTTATGCCACAATATTGTTATCTTAATGACAGTATTTATTATTATTAGTTTTTGTGTGTCTGGCACAATTAGGGTTGACGAAAATTATGCAGGTTTATAGATGGAGCAATAGCGTAAAAATTAATCTATTAGAATATTTTTCGTTCGTTTAAAAATTTGGAAACCTTCCATTAGCTTTCAACTAACCTGACACAGCAAATTTCAAAAAAAGATGATAGTTGGCTCCTGTAGGATCGCTGTTTTTGACACGACAATACTTTATGCATAGCTTTTTGCATAGCTTTAGACCTTTGTGAATGTCTACTGATTATTTATTCAATTAAAATCCTTCATGGTCACAAATGAATGTGTCCGAATAGTGTTTGCCAAAAGTATGGAACCCGGTTGCAAAAGCCTGAGTAAAGTTTCTTGAGTTGAAATATTACGGATTTCAGTGGCTGTTTGCAAGAAGTTGGATTAGTTGGCCACCATTTCACAGCCCGGTTTCATCTTCGATACATGGATACGGATTCTGTAAGTTTATAATACAGCCTAAACGTTCTGAACTAGAATTCTTTACAACCAGTTTTCACATTACTGAATATTCTGTGCAGTCATGAAGTCTGTGGTGTGCCTGTTGACACAGTGGCCCAAGCAAGAACAATTCCTACACCATGCATCTCAAAAATGTTCGTGTATGTTATGAAACATGTGACCGAAATAGTGACACAAGTTGCACAGTCTACCAGCAAAGGAAACTGCCATGTAATAACAACAGAAACTTTTGTAAATCGTTTTTTGGGAAAAGTGAGAGGAGGGAGATTGTTTGGTTTTAGACCTGCATATTAGTGCTGTGACATTTTAGGGTAAACACCAGCTGAATTCCATGCCTGAACAAGGCTTTATGGTATTTGCAGGATTTTGTTTTGCCAACACATCTTCATCCCCACCTGTGACAACACTCCAAAGTACAAATCTTCGGTCCAGTAATGTATGTCAGGCCAAAATCCCTCCTCTGCCGACGTCAGTGGATACTATACTTCTAATATCATAACTGTTCGTATACGCACTGGTGAGGTAACGTGAAGTGGGGCTCATCAAATTATAGGCAATTATGTGGATATGTTGCATGCTGAGACATGAGGTAGCAAGTCGTGCCTTGATAATTCCGAAGTTCGGATAAGCTTTATCATAACTAGCATAATAGCGTTTTGGCACCTCAGTCATGTGGTGAATTGAGTGTATGTTTCCAGAGCGTAAGAACTGAGGAGTGGCAAAATATTGTGACAAAACATAAGTGTGTAGTAGGAAACATGAGCACCCAAGGAAATGAACATGTCACAGTCGTGTTGGGGAAGTTTCGCACCATGGGTTTTGAGGAGTTTGAAAGAAATCTCCTGCAAACATTTACAGGATAAGTTAGTTGTGACAGTAAGTTAGTATTAATTTTTTTATTTGTACGAACCTCAAGTGGTATGTCAGGAAGAATTGTGCCTCTATTGTTTGTGGAAAATGAATGTTTTGTTTTTGTTTGTTTTGTTTTTCGTATGGAAATGAATCCAGAAGAGCATTAGGATTCCGTAGGAATGAGGTGTGAAGAACTGTGTTTAGGATTTGAGTAGCATATGATGGGAACAGGTACCCCACTCGGCAAGTTGTTGTCCAGAAAATGAATGCATCCACCTTACACAAGCATTGTTCAAGTGTATTAAATTACAAGACACACTTTTATCACCTCCAAGAACGTTGGACATGTATGAGACCTTGTCCCATTGCCTGTGATTGCCAAACTAGACACGAAGTGGAAATTGACAGCAGTCGTCCATCAGTCCTCTAGTGAATATCGTAGAGATCAGTGGTCGGCGTCACGTGCGCAAAAATTTTAAGTGCTTCATGGAGTGAGTGCTCATTGAACGAACATTCTCTGCTGTGGTGTGGACTTCCGAAGAAGAGGAACGATGTTTTCTTCCTCGAAAATTTAAGTGAACTGTTGTGGCAACGTTCTTGGAGGTTATAAAAGTGTTACTTGTAATTTAATATGTCTGAATATTATTACTGTCTATGCCATTTATCAGTTTTTGCATTGTTCAAGGGCTTTTTTAAATTTCAATCCACCTTGTAAAGAATCAGTAAAGGCTTAGTTTTCACGTCAAAATTGCCGATTCAGCAAATTGGTCAATGTAAAGATTTAAGGGGACTGATGCTTGCTTGAGTCTTGATACCGGTGGAATTTTTAATTTCTGTATGCCAACTACGTTTGAGGTAATCACGTAACCCAACAAATGCTCTACTATATTGAAACACTTTTTTACTCCTGATTCCTATGGAACCTTTCTTCTGACGGTTCTTATGAGTGCTGTTTAACAATGATGAATTAAATTTTGGCAAAGTTTTGTTATGTGGGACATTTCTGCCAAAATATGTCAAGGAATATGAAAAAAAAGTTGTTGTCTTTGGGAGGTTGCTTTTCTTTTCAGTGCATTTATCATTTCATCGTGGATAAAACTTTACAGATTTTTGGGTAGGCCAGTATATTTTGCCTATAATTGGGTCTTTCCGATGTTTAGTTTATCTTGTGCCGAGCAAACCGTTTAGCCATATCGCCTTGTAGTACTGAAAAGTGGCAAGCATGGCTCTCAACCCATGTACTGCATGGTACTCAACCTAAAATAAAACTCAGATGTTTACAGAAAGTGGTGCAAAACAGTTTTTGTAAAGTATTTGTGCAGTCTTAAGTATTTGTTATAATGCTCTCATAGTCTGCGCAGTCGTAAAATAATCCTCTTAAGAGTGAAACAAGAGTGACACAGAACTTTGTATTGAATGCTTCATCGACCCATAATAGTATTAATTTGCTGAATATCACAATCAAGAAAACCAACCGTTCCAGTGATTTTCCTTGCCAATCATTAAATAACAAAATCGAAAACCCGTAATTTTTCGAAACCATGGAATCGGTTCTTTTCCACAGGTATTCCAAGATTCACCTAATTTGTATTAATTGTTTTCATTGTATTGACGAACAGCGAGAAGCAGAGCAAAGAGGTTCTCAACCAGTTCTGGTGTCTGTAAGGCCTACGTGTCTGTATTAACGATTCACTTTTAAACATACTGTACGATTCATTAAAAATTGTCCACCTTCATTCGATGCCTCATTTGTGATTTAAGTTTGTAAATTAATAAAATTAGTAAGGGGTTTCGAAGATTTTGACTCTCGAATATTACCCAATCATCATTAATCCAACCTAAGTTCTAATAATTTTTCAGGGAAACTAATGAGAAGTAATTAATATACACCTAAAATACTTGCCACATAAAACGACACCAAAAAGCACAATTGTAATGCCTTTCACGGAAAATACCAGCAAGCGGTGTTTACTGTGACTTTTTGAACATATTTCATGATAAATACACTTTACCACAAGAAATAACACAAAAAGAGTCCACTGACTTTTTGGGGTTTTCTATTCAACAAAATTGTTCGTTGGTGGTCTGTCCACCTACTTCCGAAGTCTTGACAACTTGCATCCGTCGATCATATACTTGGAGCCAACAACAAAGTTCAAATACCGTGCGAATCAGTGGGTAGGGCGTGATTATTTTAACTTTTGTTGGCCACAGATATGTCATCGACGGTTGCAAGTTGTTAAAGACTTCCGATGAAGGTGAACGGACCACTAACGAACAAATTTCCTGAATAGAATTCTCCGAAAATTCAATTGGACTCTTTTCCGTTATTTCTTGTGGTAAAGTTAATTTTTCCTGAAATTTGTAATGTCCTTCAGTCAACAGTTGAATAAAGCTGATACGTAAATTTAAGATTTTGTTTGACAACGAAAATCTCTGGATGGTTTGGTTACTGTATTGCGACCTTAGATCGTCTATTACCCCTAGTCTTTGTTACATGCACCACTCCACTAAATATAATCGCCTTGTCAATATTCGTAAGTGATACCTTACCAAATTGTAATAGTTTTATTGCATTTTTAAGGTGCCAGAAAGTAAAAGCTGGTATCCAGTATATCCACGAAGCGTATCCATAATACCGTTAATATTTGCATATCATAAATATTACTGGTTTCACAAGTAGATAGATCATATTTCGTTGTATTTTTGTACACCAGGAGATGTTCATACATGTTTAAAAAGTGTCCAACATTAATCATGGTCACTATGATTTTTTTTTTAAAGTTCTTGAAAAGTTTTGTGCTGTGATCAAACTCTTGAAATCTAGCGTACACGCAAAAAAATAAAACAAGTCGGGAAACACGGGAAGTGGCAAACAAGCCACCAGTGTATTTTTTCAAAGAAGTTTGTTTGGTTGTTGTTGTAGTTCAACTTATGTAACTTGTAAATGTTACGTCACCATCACACTGAGTCGCGTGTAACCAACTACATAGTTCACAATGATCAAAACGCAAATAAAATTTGGTAATAAAAATAAAAATGGTTATTTATTTCCTAACCTGTAACGTTAACTCGTTCACAAAAACGACGAAAAGAACTGTGCCCATAACCAGTCCCAGAGGCACATCTTTTGGCATTTTTGTGTGTTTGCTGCGACCTCAAAAAAATAGCGGTCAGCAACTATAGAATAAAGTGCGTAAATTGTTAAAACGTTGTAAAATTGTAAAAACCTACCAATTGTACGCGTAACAGATGTGGTGTTTACATTACCATGCTACATGCCTAAACCCTGTTTGCCTTAAAGGCTTAACTTGAAGATTGCACTTTCTACTTGGCTCGGTTAAAGTGTGGCCATTGTTTATTGTCCAACACTGCCTTATATGGAGAAAAATCGGATGACTATAGAATATAAGACAATATACCGTACAGTGTATAATAGTATATAGGAGTTTGGCAACCACTAGACACGTTGTGTCTTTACAGCCAAGGTAGTTTGGCTGTTTTCAGGTATATGAAGATAAATAACAATGCGGCAGAAAAGGCTGAAAGTTGTTTGATCGTGAGATTTTGGTCGCCTGACAACATAAAAGTCACTATCAGTGATACAGCTTACAGTTTTCTTGTTGAAAAAACGACGTGAATAACGTTGACATTTGCCTAATTACTAATAGCTAACGTTTTTTTGTTTCGCAAAAATAAATTCTTCCATACGGTGAATAAAGCTGGTTCCTAACTCATTTTGCAGGTATTGCTCTGGAGATGTGCCCTTTTCATAAGGCCTCTTCTAATGGTCAAGTGGTCAAGGATTCGGGACCTCTAAACGACCAAACTGATTGTTTTACATTGTTTTAACATTGTTATTATGGAACAATGCCAATCAGCAAACGCCAGCTGAAAGACGTAGACTGAAGAAAAATGGTTTTTGTTTGTGTATAGGTAGTTTTGTTTGCACAAGCAGCTCCTTCCGCAATGTTTCATAACAGTACAAAACATTAAAACAATGCCAACACCAAAATAATGCTAATCAGCAAACACAAGTAAACTGAACATTAAATAAAACCATGCGTTTGCAAGGAGATTCTGCAATACTAATAAGAATACTAATCATTTGAAAAAAGCTGACAGCTGTCTTTCAAAATGGAACGAAAGCCAAAAAAAAATAAATGGGCCAGAAAACTAGATTGGCGTTCCCATCTCATAACTACTAAGGGAAAAAATGAATTTTATCAATTTGGACTAAAAAAAATCTGATATCTATCGCAAAACAAAACTTGTTAAGGATTCCCACTAAGTTTTACGGCCGTGTGAAGTCGTGATATCAAACGCCAAGCTCTTTCACCAAGCTAATCCCGCCGACTAAGACTTCAACGTTAAATGAAATAATTGAAAATTGCGCAGTAAGCAATCTTCATATATTTCATTTAACCTTCGAACTAGGCTATTACTCGGTGGGATTAGCTTGGCGAAAAAGCTTGGCGTTTGATATATCGACTTCAAGGTTGCATTGGTTACAAAGGTTGCACTGCAGTGGATTCATAAGCGGATAATCCGCTCGGCGTCTGGCCTCGCATCGCTCCAATAACCGCTGCTAACTTGCCGTATGAATTATGAATACCAGTGTACAACAAAATAACGCCAGTAGGTGCCTGAAGTCCAAACCTCAAAACATGAACAAGTACACTAGGCTACAACAAGATTAAAGGAGCGAAATTAGTTGTAAATGTTAGTTATAAACAAAGAAACACACTGGAACCAGCTCTGTGAGCAGCTGAGGATGGCAAGTAAGCGCTGAGCATTAATGACGGAAAAAATGTATGCATCATCATGAGCCAAGGAATTGAATTTGGATCTTTAGGTTATGCCTCCATTCCACTAAGTGAAGACGGTTCCCATCTACCTGCAGAACCTGATAAGCTCAGGTAATTTAGACTACATTTGAAACTCAGACTAAAATCAGGGAATTCTCCTATTTTTCACAAAAACACCTGTAAAACTCAGGGGGGGGAAAAAAACAAGCTTGACTTGGCGCAATCTTCATGGCTGCAAAACCTTGTAAACAAATAAAAACGCATCCAAACTTATAAGGCTAGGCCTAACTAAATTAAATACACAGAGTTAAAAAGTGTTATGATCCATTTTGACACCTAAAAGTTGGCTACGCTCTTTACACAATGTAAACCCAATAAACAAGTAAAACTGATAAAAGATTCCTTCCTGAAATTACGGCAAATAGCTTGCAAATTTACCTCAACTACGCTGGGAAAACCTGGAAACCTCAGGGAAATTTATATTAGTATTTTGGCGGGAACCCCTGTGATGTGAAGTGAAGAAAAAAGCACCAACACCATGACTGAAAAGTGAACAACGTGCGCAAACACATACTAAAAAAGCGACGTTTCGAGTCGGATACAACTCTTTCTCAAGCAATACTTAGCAGTAGGCTAAAAGTCGAAACATGCTAAAAACACTGTGCGACCCACAAAGCACAACAGAAGCATACAATTTTACTAGCAAGAATGAACCTAAGCTAGGATGAAACTTAGCAATAGGGAGCCAAGACATTACTTCCTGCAAATGCAAGTCGTATAAGTGCTGCTGGTATAAGGTTATAAGGGCTCATATGGTGACTGCTGGTATAAGGGCTTATAAGGCAAAGTACCGTTACGGGAAAAATTTTTAATTCAGAGTTTGAGCAAGATAGGAATATATTCGGATATTTATTTATTTTCAGGCGTAAGATGATTATGTACTGGAGACCACCGAGATAAGATGCAAATGGTTTCTAAATTAATAATTCTTGGCTGGTAAAAAGTTTCGGGAAAGACAATATGTGTATTCTCCATGTCGGGGGTTTACCCTGTCTTGATCCGGTGTTGCGCAAAACAGTTTGATTTATTGTTATATTTTAAGCTTGATTTATGGGACGACAAGTCTTTTAGTCATAATCTCACCAACCGATTCCATCAAGAGTGACGTCTTAAACCAAGAGAATGCTATTGAATCCCACGTTTTACCGAAGTAGACCTAACAGGTAAATGGCAGTAATACTTCATTGAAAGGCCTAAGTAAACCCAAAACCCAAGTGTTTATAAAGCCCGCCCACACTGGACTTCTTTTTTTGTGACAGTGGCCTATATAGTGTAGGCTCATCGATGCATCCAGCGAATACATTTTTTGTGCGGACCTATGCACCGACCGCGTCCACGTCCGCGACACCACATCCGCGGCCACGTCCACGGGGTCGGGGTCGGAATTCCACTTTTGACCAGGACGTGAAAACCCGGTGCGGGCTGTGGCCCGA
>JAHWFP010120343.1:3950-14998 GCA_023313725.1 Lithobius niger | reverse complement strand
TCGTGGACGTGGTCGCGGACAAAAAAAAAAAAAAAATGTACTCGCTGGATGCATCGATGAGCAAAGGCTATATAGGCCACTGTTACAAAAAGAAGTGTTTTAAGAAGGCATGCGCACCGTCATTGGCTAACCAACCATCCTTCCGTTGTCAAGGGCGTTGCTAAACAGTTTTATGTTAAATACCGACCAATTAGAACGTTTCTTTACTTATGATCAATATTACCTTCTTTTAAATTAGTAGGCATACTGCGTGAGAAGAATAGCCACCAATCGTTAATTACGTGTGTGGGGGGGGGGGGGGGTGGTTACAAAATTTTCAAGGAGGGGGCATGCCAAGCGTTACAATGGTGTTACAAACGTGGGCGGGGGTCAAAAAAGTGTTACGTCATTTGTGAACGTTCTCGAATTGTCTTTTGGGGGAAGTTGGTTACAGTAAGGGGAATTTGTTTTTTAATCAGCAAAATAGCATTATTTCGGTTGGCATGTGATGGTGGCTTGTTTCTAAATAACTATTACAATTACAATAAAATAACGTTGAAAAAGCACATGCCTACCTAGGACGCTATGAACTGGCCCTATTCCCATGATTTTAGGAGGTGTAGTTTGACCTGTAGAGAGGACAGACGAACGGTACATCCTCAGAGGAAGAAGCACAAGAAATTGTTAACATGGGCCCTCTCCAGATCTCCGATTTGGGTGGGCCGATTTTCAAAATATAGGGACTGTAGGCAGGCCTTGACTAGTCGAGGCTAAATTCCAAATTTGGTTTTAAAATGTTCACTTGTGACGGATTATGAGCTCTGAAAGTTGAGCGGCTATTGCCAGTGTTACTATCTCAGGTCCCCAAAAATTCCCAGGCCTCCTTGATACAGTGGTGCACCACGAATTTTCGGCGATTTAAATGCCGTAGAAACGTTAAAACAGCCAATATTCAGAATTTTTAAAACTACAGTAAAAAAATGCAATGCAAACCTATTAACTCTTCTTGAGCCGTTGGCGTTCCGTCCTGTTTAGATACTATCATATCAAAAACCAAAACTGGTAAAAGGGGCCGCCAAGTTCCGAATGGTTCAGCCCTTCAAAGGAGTGATATCAACATACCAAAACATTAGCCAAGTTAATCGCACCGCTTAATAGTTCGAAGGTTAAATGAAAACTAGAACATTGCTTCTTTTGGTAGCAATGTACAAGTTTTCATTTAACGTCTAAAGTATTATTCGGTGCGATTAAGTTAGCGAATGTTGTGGTGTGTTGATATCACTCCTTTGAAGGGCCGAACCATTCGGAACTTGGCGGCCCCTTCTACCTGTTTTGGTTTTTTTATATAATATCAGTCCTTTTTTGGAAATTGTGTATTAGACTCAACTCCACTACCGTGCAGAAGTGTAATAACGTGCCACGTCAACAGGAAATTGGTTTTCAGCACTTTGCTACTACCTTTTGCCTAGAGACCGAACCATTCTCAACTTAGTCACCTCTTTATAGGCTTTTTTGGTTTTAATTTTGTTGTAATTTGTTTTATTTCGTTAGTTTTGGTGTGTTGATATCAATACTTTGAAGAGGCATCACTCTTAACTCGGTGGCCTCTTCACCAGTTTTTGGCTTTGTTTAGTTTGCTTTGTTTTTACAGTGTGTTTATTTTTCGTGAATTGGATGTGAACACAATTTCTTTGTCAACGTTGTTTAGATTTATCGTGATGCACTAGTGTGTGTCTAGGCACGTACGTCAGTATCCACGTTCTCATTGTCCGAACTTTGGCCGTCCAATGAGAGACGATGCCGACAATAATAACAATGGTTATAACAATATTTTCGTACTTACGCGCCCTCCCACACCATTCTCGTTACGCCCCCAAGCTCCAAACCATAAAAGGTACGCAGTTAGTATTGTACTGCACCCATTCGCCCAATTTCATAGCTGTAAGCCTTTCAGTTATTTTGGTATCGATGAATAATCACCGTATGGAAATTAACATGGGGATGAGCGGACTACACTGTAAAAATACACGTTGTGATTCACAACATCTATCAAATACCTATTTGTTCCCTTTTTTACAACCGTGGTGGGCACAACATGTTGTCGTTTACAAACACCTACAGTAGACGTTGTGTTTTAAAACACCTTCAGTAGACATTGTGTTTTACAACACCGACAACAGATGTTGCGTTTTACAACACCTACAACACACGCCTTTATTGTGTTATGCCGTAAGTCATCTATGTTTGTGTTGTTATTTTGGAAAGTCTGTGGGAAGGGTTAAAGCCGATTGGTCACCATATAAGCCTACCGGGCAAATGAGGTTTATGAGTCAAGAAGCTAACTGCATTATCTAAACACACCGAATAAACGGGGATTTCAATACATAGAAATTCTTGTTAAAACACCACTTTCAGACGCAACTGTACATTTGTTTTGGTTTTCGAATTGCTTGGGTACCTTTTATTAATTCGTCCCTAACGACAGAAAGGGGAAGGCAAATATCTACTGATATTGATGGATTAACTACACATCAGTACCAAACTTAACCAAAGAGTTGCTGCACATTAGGTATCCTTAACGTATTTTCTTAAGCAGAACGTTAACGTTCGTGACGTCATTCAGCGCCTTGCTATAGGTGTTTTTGGGGTTGTGGTTTATAACACCTATACATGTTGTGGTTTACAACCCCTATAGACGTTGTGGTTTACAACATCTGTTCCGTAGACGTTTAAACATGCAACATCTACAAATACTGGTCCTTGGAAGACTGATTTTAGAGTTTGCGTTTGTAGACGTTGTGCTTTACAGCGCTTAAAACCCCATTAAAACACCCAGAGCGTTCTTATAACGAGTTTTAGGATTATGTAGGTGTTGTAACTCGCAACGCCATTTTTGCAGTGTAGCTAGCTAGTAACTAGTAAAGCACTTACAACGTTATTGAGGGTCAGATTTTGTATTGAAAGCAGCTTAGCTGGCATTCCTACACGAGTTAATTTTTGTCAGGTGGGTCATTGCTCTCGATTTCAACACAATTTAAACTTTTGTACCGCATTATTATTTTTCCTCAAGTAGCTGAAATATGCTCAATATGCTTCAGGATATTAGACACTGACGCTATGGCGTCGCGCTGCAATGGTTTACAACCTCGACAATTGAATTGATGCGATGTTTGTTGTGATGCTTGTTGCCTAACTTAGCGCGACACACTAACGAGTGTCTAGATATTTGTCTGCTTTTATCCAATTTTACTATTAACTTCGGGTGTCTGGGGGCACATGTCTCCTTTCTTCCCCCCGGGCCCCGGCGCGCCATTTCCCTGATAGTTTTCTAATGAATGAAGATGGAAATATGATCGTGTACGTTTAAGGGGTATTCGAAAATCTGTCAGTGTTGTGTGGGCCACCTCCTCTCTGAGAGAAGAGGTGGGGGAAGGAGACAACTTGTCATTTTTCAATGGGAAGGGGTCAGGTATACCAGGAGGCCATGAACGAACCCCTTACGAAACGAGTTCTCTACAAACACAATGTTAATTTTTTCTTGGTAATATATAAATGGGTATACGCGGGCACATGGACACCGGACATATAGGAATCCCAATTTAGGCACTGGACAAATAGGCACTTAGACAAACAGGCACCCAGACAAATAGACACTCAGACATACAGAACAGGGACAAATACGTTTTTTTTTTTTGTTTTTCCTATTCGCGATGAATTGAAAATGATTCAAAATTATTTTCTTTACGTTACTCCATTTTCGTTACGCAGAATCCCATTCGCAGAATCCCGTTTCGCAGGAACAAGTTTGTTTGTGTGGATTACGTTTTTTCTACAAAACGGTAATTCCCGTTTTGCAGAATTCTGTTTCCCGAAAATGTTGGAGAACTTAAAGATGCATTCTTAATTGGAAGAAATTTGTGATTAATTTCGGTTTCTAATGTTAAATTTTAGCCCACAACGAGCGCGGCAGTACAAGCGAGGCTCGTAATTTGTAAAAATACATACATATATATTCTGCGAAATGGGATACTGCGTAACGGGAATTCCCGTTTTGCAGAAAAATCTTAATCCATTTTGTTTTCTGCGAAACGAGCTTCTGCGAAATTGCATTCTGCGAAACAAAAATGGAGTTAGTAGTAAGAAGTGAAAGAAACATATTTGGAAGATCCCTATGCAACCCATCCTAATTATTTTTTTAATTAAAAAACTTGGTCCTTACTTGTCCAGTGTCTATATGCCTTGAGTGCCTATATGTCCGGGTGCGTATTTGTCCAGTGCCTAAATTGGAGTACCTATATGTCCGGTGCCCAATTTTCATGTTCCTTTGTGTCCTACATTCTTATGAATGGAACATGCTTAAACAAGGAAGAAATTGGTATACGGTACGGGGCATACACCCCCAACCGTATCAACTGACATATATCCTGTACAGTGTACATTCTTGATATAATCTTGATATAATTCTTGATATAATCTACGAGTCTTCAAACTTCCCTCTTTATTCATTAAAAAAAAAACTATAGTTTTTTACTTTGTCGTATAAAAAAGATGACAGCAAATAAAGTAATGTTGAATAACCACTTCCTTTTTTTTCGGACTTTGAATCGCTCGGCCAATTGTGTTTTTAGTCCACGAAAACTGAACACGTATTAGCACGTCAGCTCCAAAGCATACTCTACCCCTCGTAGCAGCTTTCTCTTTATCTAAATATAAACAAACTTGCAGCGAAAGTGAACAAAGAATTTTTTAGGTCACGTTCACAGACCGAAGGGAAAAAAAATCTCACGTGCATTTTTTCTTCTTCTTTATACCGTAATTTTAATTGCCCCTGCAGGCCATTCAAGACAGGTGCCAAAAATAACTCATTATCTACATTTTATTATTTCCACTAGCCGTGTTCCCTTTCTAAATATTGTCTTTTGTTGTCATTTTTGTGTTCTTATATACAAAATAGAGGCCAGCACACAAGCCTGAAAGAATGGATTTATTATTGACAATTTTTTTTTACAGTTTCACTATACTTAAAGAAATCATACCGTGTTTACTTCAGGGTTTCCACCAACATGGAGAACGTTGAACACCTGGAAAATTCAGGGATTTTAAACTACATTTGAAACTCACTCAGGAAATCTCCAATTTTTCACTAAAAAACTTGGAAAACTTAGGGAATTTAATCTACGTTTGAAACTCAAGGAATTCTCCAATTTTTCACAAAAAAAACCTGGAAAACTCAGGGTATTTAAACTACATTTGAAACTAAGGGAATTCTCCAATTTTTCACAAAAAAACCTGGAAAACTCAGGGTCTTTAAACTACATTTGAAACTCAGGGAATTCTCCAATTTTTCACAAAAAAACCTGGAAAACTTAGGGGATTTAAACTACATTTGAAACTCGGGGAATTCTCCAATTTTTCACAAAAAAACCTGGAAAACTCAGGGAATTTAAACTACATTTGAAACTCGGGGAATTCTCCAATTTCTCACAAAAAAACCTGGAAAACTCAGGGAATTTAAACTACATTTGAAACTCAGGAAATTCTCCAATTTCTCACAAAAAAACCTGGAAAACTCAAGGAATTTAAACTACATTTGAAACTCAGGGAATTCTCATATTTTTTACAAAAAAACCTGGACAACTCAGGGAATTTAAACTACATTTGAAACTCAGGGAATTTAAACTATATTTGAAACTCAGGAAATTCTCCAATTTCTCACAAAAAACCTGGAAAACTCGGGGAAACACACAAAGCCACACTTTCAGGCCTAGTCCTAAGTGCTTAATAAACCTATTTTGTTAAGATAAAATTTTCGGTGGTAAAATAAAATTTTTCTTCATACTTCTGTGTTGACAGCTAAAAGTTCACTGCAACGTGCTACTTTTTTTTTTGCACTAAGTGAACCCTAAAAATACAAGTGAAAGTGTGAAAGAAAAATTTCTGAAATTTCGGTAAATAACATGGAAATTGACCATGTTAACTACTCTGGAGAACCAGAAAACTCAAGAGAAAATATTTCAGTATCTTTGTGAAAACCGTGTACTAACTAACATACGACCATGGCTCATTACGCGTGTTTAGAAGCCGAAAGAAGAAAATTGGACAATTCAAGGGGGACATGCCTTCCAAATAAGATTTCCATCAGTATTACACTACACATCACATCAACTACGGTCACAAGGGGTTATTTACCTCCCGTTAACCCATTCCCTTGCTAAAAATTAATTAATTAAACTAAGGGCCACCCGTTGAAGATCGCTGTGCCCCCTATAGAAGGGACTGTGTAACGTACTTCTTCGCGAACCGCGATGTATCCTCCCGGAATGGTCTGCCATCAGAGTTAGTCAACTCCTCGAGTCTTAACCAGTTCAGGCATGGTCTTCGGAAGATAGATCTCGCTATTCATTTGAGATGTTTTTAAACTAGCAAATGCTAATATAACAAATCGACTCTAGTGGGACTTATTTCAATCTTGTAAATTTTTATATATGTTTTTAATATTAGGGACAGATATTAGTGGATGTCACCCCATCCCTTTCTGGATCTCCCTTTACCATTAGAGTAATAAATTATTATTTTTATTATTATTATTATTATTATTATTTTAAAATGTGGCGTCTATAGGAGATTTTCTGTTGAGTATTGGGGAGTATATTTCGAGCATTCCATTTATTTGTGGTTTGGCACGCTTATAGGTTGCTTCTACTTTTGTACGTAATGTTAACCGTGAAGAATCATCGTTTCCGGTTTATGACGGCGTAGTTTTGGCGGTCATGCTATCACGCAGGGCCGTAGGAAGGGTAAGGCGAGCAGGGCGCCCGCCTAGGGCTCGGCCTTCTCGGGGGTGCCGCGTCGATTTCATGCCACCGTGTAACCGTTGTAATAGGTGATAAAGCATATAAAATTTTAAGGGATGGCGTTAACATAAGTCCACGATGCCATAAAAAAAAATAGATGTGAATGGACTGGTTTGTGGTCGTTTCGCAATTTTCGGATGTTTTGTTAACCGAGTATTCGGTATTTTTTTCTTTTAATGATCAGACCGAAATAAAAAAAAAAGTAATCGTACTTAATTTACAATAAAAAACTGCAGTGCATGGGTGAATAAGTAATAGTTATTGGTGAGAAACCAATAGTTATAGGTTATCGGTTATCGGTTACGGATTTTTAACCCTGTGCTACGATTATTGGCCCGGCTCAAGTATGCAAATAAAAATGAGTAACGTACAAAAGGAATTACTTACTTGCCGGAATGTACCGAATGAAACCCTATCCATGCTAACTCTCATATGTCTTGCCCATATCTAAGCTTAATCACTCCGCGTAATTCTCCCCCATCCCTCCCTCCACAAACTAAAATGGAATGAACTTCATTGGTACCGATGCCCTACTACCGTATTTTTTTTAACAATTCTCAAACTACAAACAAACAAAAAATGAATTACATACTTTGCCAGAATGTCTCAGCACAATGTCATTCTATCCCTGCTGCCTCTTATCTAAGTTTTTTCACTCCGAAAAGCTTCGAAAACACGAGCGAACTTACTAGCGTGAAATCTGTCCAAACGACGCGAGTGTCTCCTTCCCACCCACTCCCCCTCTCTCCACAAACTTGATCCAAAGGACTCGTCCGTCTACCACCTTCTCCCTCCTTCATAAACAAAAATGGGATGACCTTCATACTGGTTGATTACCGGATTTCTTAAAGCAATTTTCACAAATCACTAACACAAACACGTTTTAATTAAATACTAGTTAGCCTGACGTCCCAAACGTCGTATAAGGTGAAGTTAACTTCTTTTGGTTGGTATCGTGGAATTGGGTGTTTGTTGGTGGTGAAGCACATATTTTTTACGGACGTTGTGGCACGCATGTTACACATGATATATTATTCTTTCCCTGTTTTGTTTAGTTTTTTTTAGTGGGGGTGGGGGGGGGGGGGGGGTGGATGTGCCGGTGAAGTTCGTTAGGGGGATGGCTATTTTCTAGAACGGCGTATGTTACGTCGGGGTGAGCTATAGTGTATATTTACTTAATTTGGCGATAATAATGACTGGTCTGTAAGAATATATTGAAAATGAAATGTTTTGCTCAGCATAAAATCTTTCAAGATAATACTGTAATTTGAATTCAGTTTTTAACTGTAATAACTTACTTTTTTTAATTGAGTGTTTGGTTGAAAAAAAAAAGGGGGGAAAAAACCTGATTTTTGGTGTCGGATTGTCACCAGCGCATATCGGGTTTAGGCTAGTTAGCACAATTGAACGCCAAATTTCGCAACGTCGAAGAAAACGGCTCATAAATACCAGCGGCACACCTGTAAGGGGTTGGGGGGGGGGGGGGGGCAGGGGGGAAAGAACCTCACCGAAAAGCATTTATTTATTTATTTATTTATTTATTTATTTATTTATAACATTAGACATCATTGTCCCAATGGACTGAGATTAGACTTAATTAAAAAAAAATAAAAAAAAATAAAAAAACCGAGTAAGTCAAGTAAAATGACACGTTTCAAAACAAATTTCCAGGTAAATACCAATAGGCGTATAGGATTTCAAAATACACCCACTCACAGAATTGCACTACTAAAAAACAAATTATATAGAATAAATCTCTAATAGGCAATATTTGAGCTATAACCGAGATGTTATCCTGAAAAATCAGAAAAAAAACACTACCAACATTTTTTTTTTCTAAACTTCAGGCTCAAATTCCAGAAAAAAAGTTCCAAAGCGCTCAAACCAAGAAACAAAATTTACGGAAAAATTCAATCCTCCGTCATAGTAAACATTCGTAATGATTCAAAAACAGTGCCCCAAAAGGCCAATATTCCAAAACAACCAGTCAGTCAAAATTGTAAAGAATTTCCTCACAAATAACCCTGTCCAGTCGGTTTTTAAAGCTAAACACAGAAGGAGCATCGACCACCTCTTGGGGCAGGTTATTCCAAAAAGACACACTTCTACAAGCAAAGGAATTTTTCACTGCATCGTAGTAGAAGCCTCATACTCAAAACAGGCTTTGTAACGTTTCGAATGCGTAAAACTGCTTGATCCCAAGGGACTCAAAGCGACCCCAGGATAGAAAGGGTGTTAGATACCACCGACCAACGGTCTCAGCCCCCCCCCCCCCCCCTCAAAAGAAAATAAATAATTTACATTAAAAAAAAAGGCTCTAATTTGCCTTTGTAAAAGCGGCAGGAAACTTTTAACGAGGCGAATTTTCTTTTCGTTGAGCTGCCACTAACGTATGGGGTTATAGTCTGTCTCTGGAGCTGATAGTCACGCATAACGGGCTCCTTTTGTGAAAATGACAATAGGGACCAGTTGACTGGAGTTGCCTACGAAAACGTTGTCCCTATTTTCACACTAACAGAAAAATCGAAAAGTATGAACTTGGAAATTTTTCAGCTCGTGCGTTTTTTATGGGCCATTCTGTATGTTAAGGAGGAGGGGGATGGGGGTAAGGGCTAATTTTCCACCGGCTCCGCCTAACGTAGCTATGCCACTGAGCGATCCCATCCCCAACTTCTTATAGGGCAGTGACACAATGTAGTATTATTGTGTATAACTCTGTGGTGGAGCCTTAATGGGTTAGCTGCAAGGGGCACTGCAGAGAGAAACAGAAGAGCGTCATACTGAAACCGATGCTGTAAAGAGTGATTTCTTAGACCTAAAACGCGCGATTTTTGTTGTTGGAGAAAACAACGCTATTTTAAGCCTAAGAAATCCGCTCTTCCGTTGTTTTTCCCTCCATTTTTATGTAGTGCACCTTGTAGTTATGCCCTCCAAAACCCATACTGGCGCCAATATTGCGGCAAATATCACTGCTCTATACCTTTTAGCTGAATTCCATTTTTTTTTTGTCTCCCCTCCCTTTCCCTACAAAACAAAATTTCCCTCCACTGAAAAATACAGCTCATAATCCACGAGATTTAAGCTCTAACCAGTCCTCATCCACAATCCGAGTGTAACCTGCCATTCGTTATTTAGCGTATGATGAGACCTTTATGGCACATTCGTCAAATTCATACTTCTGGATTTACAGTACTGCTAAATAGGTTTGATCATTCGTGGTGGTGACGTAATCACTGCGAAGCTTCTGATTGGTTCGTTACGTCGCCCGTAGCAACCAAACAACCGCAGCCAACAGAAAATGACTATGAAGCATTACAGGAAAGCCAACCTTACAGTACTCAAGCTAGCGGAAAGTTACGTAAATTAGCATTAGTAAAGTAGTTACGGTAAGGGTTGATCTCGGCAAACCTTACGGTAACTATACCAAAATTATATTACTCGATAATTTAAACACAACCAAACAAAGCCAAATATTATTCCTTCTTGTATAGTCACTTCCTGACAGGTGGAGAACCACAAAAACATCCAAATGGTAAACAAAGATATAATTTTCGGCTTAAATTTACAGCTTGGTCACCTACACAAACATAGGAACAAGAAAACAATGATTTTTGAAAATATACAGTGAGTTATTCGACCCAAGTAGGTCTGGACTCACTGTATATTTTCATAACTCATTGTTTTTTGTTCCTATGTTTGCGTAGGTGACCAAGCTGTAAAATTTAAGCCGAAAGTTTTATTTTTGTTTACCATTTGGATGTTTTTGTGGTTCTCCACCTGTCAAGAGGTGACTATACTTGCCTTAAAAACCACAAATTAATTGATATTGACTATTCCTTCTTTGTTTAGACGTAAAAATGTTTGAAAGTTCGAATCTACTGTGATCTAAACTCTCCTCTAAAATCTTACTTCATAAAACATTAAATAACCGTTTGTTCCCCTATTTTTAATGGCTTTTTAGGGAGGAGCTGCAGTTTGGTTTTAATGTATTAATGCCTTATACAAGAGGTGAATGAATATTGCAGTAAGGGTTCACGTGGATTTTTCATGGTATCTGAAACTTTACAGGAAAGCTTATTTGTGTTCCTATCCTGTTTCGACTACGGTTCACTTAAACATCGAACAAGTTCGTTTTGATTTCTGAGCATTTGTTGGAATAGCGGTGCCAGAGACAAACCCCGAAACGGGAGGGTCAATGATTCCCCCCCCCCCCCC
>JAHWFP010120341.1:1492-22520 GCA_023313725.1 Lithobius niger | reverse complement strand
TCTAGTTGCCTTGAAAATATCCATTACCTTTTTTATAGCATTCTCCTTCTTAAAATGCTGTTCAATCTAGAGAAATTAAATCGAAAATGTCCTTCCAGTTCGCTACCTACTGCGCATCTTACTGCGCAGCTTCCATCATATAAAAGCCGAAGCGGAGCAGTAAGCTCACCTTTTCTTCTCTACACGTCGCGCTGTTCACATCACTCCTTGACTTCTTCGATCCTCCTGCGGACAGGGGACGCTCCCAGGGACGGCTCCGTCCTTCCTGCTCCAGCTTCAACGGACCCGTCCTCTGCGGGTATGGTTGAAGTTTCCCAAGATTTCTGCAGATCGTGAATCGCTCGATCCCGCTCTTCGTCTGGCTGGTCCGCTGCTTCTTACTGCCGCCATCCCTCGATGCCGCCTTTTCCCTTGGTTCCTGCCCAGGGCGACTCATGTCATCGTTGCGTTCGGGCGGTGCACGGACCGGTTCAGACGGACGATGTTCCTTATCCGCGGCTCCCCACTGCGCATTGCTTCTGCACAGTCCTCTTGGATTGGGCGGTTTCACCACTCACTGTCAGCTTGCGCCTTCCTTCCCTCCAGCATTACATGCTGTTGTTTACTTAAAGGGGTATGATATCCCTCCGCGCCATCACCACCTGCGCATCCTACTGCACAGCCTTTTTTTCTGTTATATACTTTGACGATGCAGTCCGCTCGTCTTTCATCAACCTTCATCCTATGCAGCTGTGCTATACGCTGCTCCTCAACTGATCCCATCCTCGTGTCCGTCCTCAACCTACGTTTCTTTAAAGCATTCCCCTGTGGCCTGTTATAGCCTTGGATGGTTTTGTGTACTCCACACGCCCATTCCGGCCCCACGTTCCTCGTTACCACCAGCACGACCAACATCACGTCATCCTTCATTCCCCTACTAGACCTTAGTCTGGAGTGAGGGGGGGGGGGCGCTTGCACCCTTTAGAAACACACCTTGTCATTGCTACAATCATAGATCCTTACTCCATCCTCTTCACGGATCCACCGGTCCTTAGGACCAGCTACTTTTACTATCCTCTCCTGCCTCTGCATCTCCCGGTTGAAACTTCGCTCCCGGTTTCCTCTGCTCCGCCCTTAGGAGCGGATAGACAGAGGACCGATCCATCCTCTCATCAGACTAGGATGCTTCTGTTTTCGCAAGCGTTACACCACTGATCGGACGTTCTCCTGTCCGTCGCTCCTCAAGCTATCCTCTTTCCCAACGAAAGCACCTAGAGGCGCCTTTCGCAGGAGCCAGCCTGCCCCAGGACATGTTCCTTACTTTTCGTAGGCACCTGCTTCCAGAAGACCATCCATCCTAACCAGAGGACGTGCAATACAAGGACGACCGCACTCTCACTCCCATAGGACGAGCGTCCCTTCAGCCACGTCCGCGTTCCATAGGACGGGCGTTCCTCCAGCGACGTCTGCACCTCATGGGACGAGAGTTCCTCCAGCCACATCCGCATTCCCCATCCCACAGAGACGAGCATTCCTTTATTCATGCTCCACGTCCTACAGTACCATCATTCCGATGCCACAGGCTAAGGGAACGCCTTGGGATGGTTCCTTCTCCAAACCCCTCGCTTCATCTTTAGTACATTATCTCATGAATTCTCCCCTTCGGAACTTTATAGCGCAAGTTTCCGTTTGCATCATCATGACCAAAACTTTGATTCTTAAAACAACAACGATCCTCAAACTTTGCCTGACAATTCGCTCCCGCATCTCATTCCACAGGTTCCGTTGCCAATTACGCCCGTCCCTTCTGCGGACAGAGATCTCCATCCTATGATTCTCCATGACCCGTCCCAGTCCACCGTATCCTACTGCTCCTGGTCCTCTACCAGTTCTGCCCTCATTTATACCTCCGGGAAAAGGACATAAGCTCTCTAAGAAAAGCCTGCATGAATCAGTCTACAGTTCCCCAAGCCCTATTCCTGGGCTCTTGGATGCGTTCCCCACAGGACGATTTTCACACTCCTATCGTTACCCCCCGTTCGCCTACTTGGGGGGCGGGGGCGGGGGGGGGGACACTTGCTCCCATTCAGAACAACAACATCACGTTCCTCGTCACCCTTCCTTCCCCTTACTAGACCTTTGTCTGTAAGACAGAGACAGGAAAGGACGCTTTCCACCACATTAGGTGGTTTTTTCTTCTTCCCTCAGAGACACCAACTTTCACTACTACTCTCGTGTCACGGACAGCGTTCCGCTCCTCGCAGTTGGTCCACCTCGACCTCAACCTTCTCTCAAGCTGTTTGCTTCGTTCCCAGCTTTGTGCCATCTGCTGCGTCCTACCCCATCCTCGGTAACGCCGTCCTTGTGCTTCGCACTAAAGGGACGTGGGATGACTCCTCATCCCGCACTCCTCGTTCCGCACTCCCTCCGGTCCCACCGGTTGCGGATAATGTTGAATTTTTTGAACTTACTATGGACCAGGGTTCTTTGGAGCAGCCGCGTTCGCCACACAATCCTCTTCTTTCTGAGCCGTCCTGGTACCTTGTGACACTGCAGCTACGTCCCCGAACCCTAGCAGTCAACCTCCACCAGTGCAGGACCTACATCCTACTGCCAAGTTGGCATCCTCTGCAGGACCGCAACTTACTCCTCTGGATTTGTCCTCGCATTCATCCCGTCCTTCGGTTACTGGAAATTCCACCGCTCGGCGTACCAGTGGACCACTCACTACGTCCCCAGTACATACCCTCATGGACTCCTCACTCCAAACCTATAAAAGTAAGGCTCCAGTTTCTGATTACACGACGGCCTGGCTTGCCTCCATCCTTAAGCGCCACAAGCCTTCCCTCGAGGATGCTGGTCCTTCTGCTGACCTGGACGATTCACCTCGTCCCATCCTGTCTGCTCAGTTACCTCCTCAGGTCCCTCCTGTGGTCAAGGACTCTGCTTCTTGTTACTCGCCAGACCCGTCCCTCTCGGATGAATCTCACCCACCGTTCCGAGGAGATCCTGATCCTTCAGAGGTACCACTACCAGAACTGCTAACAACAATCGAAGGAGTCGTCCCCGATTGTTTTCTTTACAAGCCATCCTCTTCCTCCGAATTGGCCGGTCGCAACCTGGTTTACACTACTACTCACCCTCCTCGTTGACTCTCCTCATCAGCTACCGAGCCGTCCGGACCTCCTGTCCCAACGCGAAGGATCGATCCTCCACCCGAACCACCAAGCACTGCGACTTCTCTGGTGGCTGCTATCAGTCAGCTCCTCCGAGCACCTGGCATTGTTGAGAACGAGGTCACTCGCATCGTATCACGAGCCATCCGATCCTCTACCAACAAGATTTACGACAGTCACTGGAAACGATGGATTCATTGGTGTGTCTCGGATTGAGTGAATCAATCCACCCCCCTATGCAAGACCACCTCTGCTTTTTCACAACTCTATTCAAAAGCAAACTCAAAGGCTCCACCATCCTGGTCTACCATTCTGCCTTACATGCCGTCTTCCAGACTGCTGGTACCACGAACCTCTTTACAGGTTACAAGATCTCGTCCTTAATCTATCCTTTTCACTTAGTTCTCTTTTTCTCTGCTATGCGGCTGCTCTTCCTTTGCTCTTTGTTTGTCAATCCTCCAATCCTACGATCCTCGAGCCGCCGTTCCCCACTCCGTCCCTTGGGCCCCCTCACATATGTTTGGGGCATGCTCTTGGTTACAATCCGGGGCGGCTCGTGCCTGCTTTACTTGGACTGCATATGGATTGACTATGCGACGATCCGCTTGGGATCGATGCACTGGATGACGATCGCTTGGCAACGATCCGCTTTCCAACGATCCTCTACTCGATCCACCATCCATTGATCCACCATTCCTCACTCCGTTCCTTGAGCCCCTTCACAACCTCTGGTGTGTGCTCTTGGTTCATGTCCAAGGCAACTCGTGACATTTCTAAAGCTACTCTACAGTTGGACACGTTCCCCGACGGTCCGCTTAGGATCGATTAACCGAAGGACGATCCTTCGGTGACGATCCTCTTGCAACATAACACTCGGCTAGACTCAGTTACCTCACAAGAAAAACAGTACTCGTGGCACTGCCAGCGTGTCTCTGCTGTAGCAAACTACAAGCCTTCTTTGCCACATAAAGAGTCTGTTTTTTTCCTGCCCGACTACGCTGGCGTAATATTGCCTCCACAAGCATCGTTCTGTGCTAATACTCACAGACCTGACGAGAGGACTCATCCCTTCATCATTCCGTCTTTATCCTCCATCCTAGGGGACGAAGAGGAGCGGTCCCTTTGCCCTATCCGGGCAATTCAGTTTTAACTAAGGCATCCAAGCCCATCCGATGGGGACGCCCCCAACCTTTCCTTCCCTTCAGTAATAAGGTCGGCACCACTTCCGCCCGCATGATCGCCACCTGGCTAAAGAAGTGTCATCGTCCAAGCCTACGAAGCGCTTGACAAAACCTATTTCTCTGAAAGCATCGGATTAACGGCCTACGAACTCCGTGGAATTTCCACATTCTGGGCTCGCTACAGCAACATCCCCATCACTGAAGCAATGGAAACTGCCTCCTGGAGACATCCCACGGTCTTCACGTCCCATTACCTCCGGGACATGTCCCACCAAGCTGAGGGACTTTACCATATCGGGCCATTTGTTGCTGCCCGACATGCACTTTAACCCCCTTTTACACACTGAATTTTCTGTGAGGGGAACCGGTCGCTACCTGAGGGAACTTTAGCCAAATGGCGCCTGCTGCCTTGACAAAGTCTATGGGATTGCTATAAAAAAGGTAATGGATATTTTCAAGGCAACTAGAAACTCCAAAATACCAGTGTTACCAGGTTGATTTTGGTTTCTATTGCTGTTGAAAATATACATTACCTTGGTCCCGCCCTCTTCCCCTCTTGTCGCCATTTTGGGCAAAATAGAGGTCCGAAAAGGTGAGCTTACTGCTCCGCTTCAGCTTTTACATGATGGAGGCTGTGCAGTAAGATGCGCAGTAGGTAGCGAGCCGGAAGGACATCTTCGATTTAATTTCTCTAGATTGAACAGCATTTTGAGAAGGAGAATGATATAAAAAAGGTAATTATATTTTCAACAGGCAATAGAAACCAAAATCAACTAGAACACATTCGGCCTGTGTCCGGATGCAGCTCTGACGCATGCACGAATTTGAGCGCCAATATCTATCGGTAACGCCCTCTTGCGAACTAGAAAAAAAATGTTCATTCTCAAATGAAGTTATTTGGCTGAAGTAGATTCGAAGACAAGTCCATGTTCGACTCCCCCCTTGTTTTTTCACTAAATAACTGGTAAATGAACAGCACGACAGTAGTGGCCAGCTAAGGCCGTCAGACGCTTGAGCTACTCACAGCCAACACAGCTATCTCAGTGGTCTTCCATCGGCTGAGTCGAAACAGAACAGCTCCATCTGTCAGCATTAATTTCTGTTGTTCCGCGCGAAACAATGGCGTACCCATTACGTGTTTTGGTGAAGCAGTAATTGTTGTATTGGACGTACGTGACATTATTGTGTAAGTTAGTTATTGTGTAAGTGATCCAAAGTAAGTGATTCCTGGTGTTGCAGACATAGGGCCTTAGGGCTTCGTCGGGCAGATGACCGGGTGCGGTTAACGCTCGCTAAAAACCCCCTTTGACAGGCCAAAAGTAAAACGTGCATGTCAAAATAGATGTAATTGCCCTTTAATGCTCTATGCCCATACCCTATGCTTAAAGCTTCCTTAGCTCCCCGCTTGTTGGTATTCTTGGCTGCTCACATCCTAGTATGCTTTGTCAGCTGTCACACTTTGGTTTGGATACAAACCAAGGAGATCGTGTGCTTTTGCTATAGTCTGCTACACAAGTAGGAGCATTGAATTTGACGCCCTTTGTGTCGGTTTGAGTTAGTTTTCCGATGGAAGGAGTGAAAGCCAAAGCGGAGAAGTGGTACGTGGAGCCACATCGCCGGAAGTAAACCTAGCATGGGCAACGACATCAACGCAGCCGGGACAAGTCAATCGAAGGTTCATCAAGTCAAGCCAAGCTAGCAGAAGAATCTTGAGCATGAAACTGGCTTGGCAAAGAGTGTTGTGGATTCGCATGAAAACAGTAAAACTATTCCAGTTGAGGCGTAGCCCGAGAAGGGAGGTATTCATGTGTCTGGAATTAATACTGGCTCTGGTGTGGCCCGTGAAAACGGAAATACTCATCCATCCAGAATGTCCATTGGCATATGTAGTTCTGGTGAGGCTAGAGAACGGACATCCGCATCCATCTAAAAAGGACTAGAATGAAGCCCTCGAATTCAGGTGATGCTCCTACGTTGGATGACACTCCTAGTATGCACAGTGTTCCAATCACGACGATGTTGCCCCTAGATCTAGATATTTGCCATCGCCATGCCCCATGGTGTGCATGTGGAGGGGGCAACGTCGCTCCCACCAAACAGGTGCCTTCTCAGGAGTGTCTTGTGGGGAGATCTATCCTACCCTTTACACCAAGCACAGGTTGCAATTACGAACCAAATGGACAGTTTACTAAGGCATCACGGGAATCCCACCATAACTTTACTTTGATGGGGGCTGAAGAGACGTGAGCCATCTCGGCGGGTTACTCGAGGCCCGTTGGTGTGAGAAGTCCAATATTGTCCCACATCTGTACGACTGGAGTGAATTTTGTAATGAAGTGTGGAAAGGGTATTCTCCCTAGGTTTGCAGTCTGTTGGATGCCAACTACCCGAGTTGAGGAATGCCAGAGGCGGAGAGGACTTCAGACACCAGAAACAAACACATTTTTTGTCAGTGGATTTGGAGGTAGTTTAATGTTTGGTTCTAGGCCACTTCCTGGTGCTTGCCAGTGGCACGCAGGACTTATTTCATCATTCTTGGAGAGGTATCATACCTCTCGTTCGTGAGGTCAGGCAGTTTGCTGCCACCACTTACTCAACGAGGTTTCCAGGACTCGTTGGTTAGGTACAGGCTGTCCGACTCTTCAAATTGCGTGCTCGAATTTATGGACCTGAAAGTTCTGATTCGGACCTTTGCAGGCATCTGCCTGTTCACATTGCCACTGCAGTCGAGTAGGTAAGGGCCTAACTCACCACACGATTTCCGTCGATGTGTCTCTGTGATTTATTTTTTCATGTTCAGTATTATTAAGGAGTTTACTAATTTACAGCTCATGTAATCCTGTAGCTTGCCGGCCGTTGTTTTCTAGCACGCGCGATCCGTGGAAACTAATTAGTTCTTTCATCGGTGAAGTGTGGGTGGAGGGGGACAAGCTTTCTGTATTCTCGCTGTTACTTTCTTCGGTTAGGCTTGTGGAAATTTTGCATGTGTGCCATAGAGCGTTTACTTGCTCAGTTTCCTTGCTCAGTTTCGGTGGGACGTGTTCCTATATGAGATTCGTAGCCTTAAATAAGAAAACAAGTTGTGCACTGTAACGCCAGCACCGATTTATGTTGTCTGCATAGCCTCGATTTCGTGGCTAGTTAGTGGTACCTTTTGGTCAGAGGTGTAGTAATTTGACATTCGTGCGAAGTTCACCGCGATCTAGGGACTTTTCGAAAACTGGTTTATGCTTATGGAGTTTGGTTTGCAGTTTTCCAGGCAACCTCCACTTTGGGTCCTTAGGTTGATCAACTATAGGTTGTCCCGCAGTCTCTTCTGGTACATTACCTAACTTGCAAAGAAGTTAGGGACCACAGTCATTTTATACATCCATAGCTCTTCTGAGGACAGTCGGTTTTCGTCTTAGCAATTCAGAGGTTCTAGTTTTTAGCATTTGTTCTTAATGGTCAAAGGGCTGTAACCTTCCCGAATTGCACAACTTCTAGGTAGTATTACTCGTAACGGTACTCATCTTCCATGGATGCTCAGTTTTGCTGAGCAGAAGAAGAGATTAGGGTTACCCGTGAAGGGAGACTCAAACAGTGATGCCATCAGGGAAATAGAGCCCACTGGTTGGTTGATAGTGCAGGTTCACGGTCAGACCATGTTGTCTGTACCAGTCATCTCCACTCACCAAAGTCTGGCAGCATCGGCCCAGGCAACAATCAGATGGTTGGCCGCCTGAGAACACTGGGTTCGGAGGTTTACATTTGACCAATGTCCCATACTTGCATTTGACTGACCACCGGAACTAGAGTGGAATCCGATGTGAAAGGGTTGAGGTTGGTTCCAATTAAATTTTGGGCATATTTGGAAAAGACAGGCTCAACCCATGGGGTCTAATTTCCAAAGAATCTACGGCAGACATAAGAAAAGGTGACACTACATGCTTTTCAGTGAATTTGGTTTAGTGGACGCTGTACCATGAGACCGACAAGACAGCACTGACTTGTTTTGGAGACTTACCTGTTGATGGAGTATGTTTGTACAGTTTCGATACTTTCTCGTGAATTTGTGGCAACCAGAGCACAGGAATAGGTGGTTGTGGGGTGTTCCCAACAAGACTAAGAGGCCTTTTGTTGGCAGGGCATCATTCCCCAAGGGTGTATCCCAATGGTTTCAATGTGTTAATCAGCATCTTCCTGTAGAATAGGAAACAGCTGGTTACTGAAATAAACAGGACAGGCGTATTCGGTAGCTTTCTTGCTGACCCTTTAAAAACTTAGGCTACCCAGGAATTTTGTCACCCCAGTCACCCCGGTAGTTTTGCCCCTGACTGCATGGAAATATACAGTGCGTGACTGTATTTCTAAATGTTCTTGCTTCAAACATGTTTCCTCTCTACGTTTCCTTTTTATGGTGGAGGACCAGATTTTGATAAATGTGAATAAGGCATTTGTTGCAATGGAAAAGTTCTCAAAAAGGGCTTTAGTCGTTTGAAAGGCACAAAATTTGCTGAAAACGTGTTGGTTTGTAAAGCAAATTCCTTCCTTTTTTACAACTTTTTTTTATTATTTGTCCCCCCCTTCCCCCTTCCCCCCACCTTAACAAAATTCGTGGGTGTGCCACTGATAAATTGACCAACGTAGAACCCAGGATAAAAAATGTGGCTCAGGTTCGAGATATTTACGATATGGAGTGTATAGTAAGCCCATTCATTTTTGCAACACGGTGCGCCTACAGGCACACAGTTACAGTGTTACAACGTAACGCGCAACGTAGCGTATATAGATCAGTGGTAGTAGGGAAGTGACGAGAGAGACGCTGTTGATGAAGCCAACAGCGACTCGTAGCAACTTGACGTTGCCATGGTAACATGATTTTAGGCCTAATTTTCATTTTTAGGCTGAATTTAAAAAATGCAGTTTTAATTTCGTAAGTAGCACATAGGCCTAATGGAGAATTTGGTTCGACGGTAGGCATATTCATTCATGCAACAATGCGACGAGACTTATTTTAAACGAAGCTAAAATCCATTTGTTTTTATTGAGTGTTACCTTAGGATTTTAATTCGACGATCAAATGTTATTATTTAATTTAGATACGTCGAAGAATTCTATTAGCTATAAGGAAGTAACGATGTTTTAATTTGCCATGTTATCTAGACACACGCTAGTGTGTCGCCGCCAAGTAACAGTAGATCATCCCATTGTAGACATCCGATTGTTAAAAATTGATTGTTAATGATAAAAAGGCGGCTCACTAGTTGAGCATTGTGTCTGTTAACTGTAAGCAACTGAAAGCATATTTTGGCATGTTGAGGATAAATCCCAATTCGACCGAAATGTTTCAAATTGTGGAAAATGTAAGGGGAAGGGTCAGAGATTAAGAAAAACTAAAATTTAAAGGATGAGTGTCCACCAATCATAGGGAAAAAGATGCGTCAATAACGTTGTTTTTATGTTACTGTCTAGCTAGCTAGCTAGCTAATAAGATTTTTCCCATGTTACATCCCATAGACTTTTTCCTCATGGCTAGCGCAAAATTGAGAAGGCCTACGTACCTGAACTTTTGCACACGGATGCATGGTGATCTGAGGATGGTCCTTTTGTTGGTTTGGGGGTTGTAGGGGTTCAGGACAAATGCGTGGGAGGGTTTTGAAATTCGCCACCGGCGAATTTAAATTTCGTTTCTTTTCCAAGTTGCAGCCAAAGATTTTAAGCAACTATGGCTCGAACAATCATGACTGGTCCTTAGATTTATTGTAAAAGCCTGGACGAACTAAAAACTAAACTGTAACGAAGGACAAAATAAAGAAACATTAACGTTTCCGTGGATTGCCTAAGAATAAAGGGATACACGTTAGATGGTGGTTACGCAACAATACGAGCATACACGAGCTAATGTGTTTTTTGGTAATAACCCACAAATAAAATGCTTCGCGTTCTGCTGTTTTAGTAACAGCGACCTTCGGGGGTTTCTGCATGACTAAATGTGAACGAAATCTTGAAAAATTAAGGGGAAGGTACAAGGATAAACAAAACAACTGAATGGGATACGCTGATTGAGTGAGCGAAGCGAAGCGAACGAAATCAGCGATTGTTAGCCAGTGTGTGCAAAAATGGGACTGCAGCATCTTAAACAGACGGTGTAACCTTATGTACGTTCACAGTCCTGTGAAAGTTGTGTGTGATATCCACCCAAAACGAAAACAGGTAGAAAAACCCGCTAAGTTTCCAAAAACGGTCGGCCTTCGAAGGTAGTGATATCATTCCACCAGGGAAAGGCCGCCAAGATTAATCCTATTAGCCAAGTTAATCGCACCGAATAATACTTTGGACGTTAAATGAAAACTTGAAGATTGCTACCGCTAGTAGCAATCTTCTAGTTTTCATTTAACTTTCGAACTATTAGTATGTGCGATTAACTTGCCTAATAGAATTAACCTTGGCGGCCTTTCCCTGATGGAATGATATCACTACCTTCAAAGGCCGACCGTTTTTGGAAACTTGACAGATTTTTCTACCAGTTTTGGTTTTGGGTGGATTTAACTAACTTCTCACACTGAATCTAACGTTGTAAACAATGGTCGTCAATATCTGGTACCGTCGTGAAGTTGAAAAAAGCGACGGACGGACGGATGGATGGACGGACGGATGGACAAAGTCGTTGTAATAGTCTTCTCAGCCGGTACGGCTGTACAGAAGACTAGAAACGATTCTTTGTGCCATGGCACAAGGCGCCCTTTGATTGCCACACTTCTGGCGTCCCTTGGGTGCTCTTTTCCCTCCACCGAAGAAAAATGAGTGCCATATTTCGGACTGTTTTCCGGGGGTAACTATTCCTTTCAGGCACAAATTGCCCTCCACCCTCCACCTTCCACTCAACAAACGGCGATCCTTAAAATATAGAAGACATTTTAAAAATGGGCACTGAATCTGAAAATGACAGCCGAATATTAAAACAAGCAAAAAGTTCAGGGACTCGGCCGTGGACTTTGCATGGGGAGGGTTATAGCACTTCCTCAGACCACCTAGCGATGGTTGGAGGTCAGGCCTACATCACCATCTGATGTATAAGTAAATTTATATGGTAAGACCCCATGGCAGCCCTCCAAATGGCACCGGTGCTTTGTCCGAGCACTCTTGCAAACAGGCTTACATGATCACACTGCTTCTGTATTACAACGTTATTGACAACCTCTTGCATGTGTGTTAATCGACGTTTTCTTTCTCAGTCGTCCATATCCACTATTTTACTGTACGATTTGACCTAGGTCTCCATGTTAAAATCGAAATTTCTATGCTTGATATCTCAGCCGTCTCTCGGTATTTTCCACTCAAATTTGGTATATAAACTTTGTTGGACTTGGCCAGCATATGTACAAACTTTTATCTACGTGTATGTGGTTTAACACATAGGAGACCTGGACCTGATCTGAAATGGACACGTTAATACAGCCCCTCTCTACACTACACCAATTGTCCTAGAAAGCTGGTTCTTAGCAAATTTTACAGAACCACTTCCTCTGACGTGCCCCTTTTCTGTTAGTCATTTCAACTGGTTCTGCCATTCTTGAATTCCGGGGCTCTAAACGCTCAGTTTTATTGTTGTATATCGTTTTAAACATCGTTAGATGGCTAACAATGCCGTTCAGTTTGCGTTTTTGAGACGTCTGTGGAACGTTCTGTACAGACTCAGCCGTTTGTTCTGGTAATGACTAGGAAAAGAGCAAGTCAAAGGTCGTGGGTTTTCCGCTTGGATTTCTCCAGCTCAATTGTCCCACTCATGGTCGTGGGATAGACAACCAAGTTCGAGTTCGTGTTCCCTAAGAAAAGAAACGAACAAACAATAGGAAAAGAATGTAAACAATGTAAACAGCCAATCAAGAAGTTTCCAAAATGTTTTATTTTATATGGAGGTCAGCAGATATTAATCAACTTTTAAACTTTTACGAAGTTTGGCAGAATGTGAGGAATTAGCTAGAAACAAAACTGCAGGAAGTAAACGAATATACTAACCTACCTGTAGCCATCAATTGACAGCTAACACAACAAGTAAATATTCTTATGTTTAAAGGTGTATAAGTTTTTATAAATAAAAAAAAAATGTAAAATGCTACATCAAAACGAAACAAAACAATCTGCACTAAAATAAGCAATAGTGACTGAATGAATACAAATGTGAATATGTGACCAAACCCCATAGCTCACCAGTGAGATCTAGGAATGTGAAAATACGTGATATGCCAAAGCATCACGAATTAGAAAACAAAGGCAAACTCGTTTGATGGTTAAGGTATAAGGTTTAACTGAACCAAAGTCAAAACAGCGGTAAAAGAACACAAATAAGCTTTCCTGTATATCAGATACCAGACTGTTGCTGAAATATCAAGTCCACGTGAAATCCACGTGCTGTCCTCAATGATTGCAACCACCAAAACTACATCTTTCAGATGTTTTTACAGTTCTGATATTTGAACATTGTAGGTAAGCTGATGACTGGTGTCTGCTACTTGGCTTAACAGCAGCACTGAAAAACTGTAAAAAAAAAACAAACAAAAAAACTGATAGTCGTGTACCAACAATAGGGTTATGAACTGAAAGACATTTGACTGAAGAAGACTGAAGAGTTCATAAAAACTAATAGGGGATTATACCGGGCGATGTTTGTCTCCGATTCGCGTTCCAGGTTACATGGTTTTAAATTTAACCAACAGAAGAACCCGGCATGAAGAAGCCTATCAGTAGAGATAGTCGAAAATTTGCAAGTTTGAAGAGTAAAGCTAGGACGATTTGTGGTTTTGCGTAAGTGACTGTCTGTAATACACTAGCTGTAACCCGGTGTAACAACCCTGGTCTAGGAGGTTCCTCCCTCCCCCTCGGTAGCCCCTGCTTGTCTGCCTGCGTTTGCTCCGTGCATGATTCGTTTTCTGTGTGCGTTAACCTAAGCGTATTACATATATAGATGTTGGCCAATAATAATAACCCATTATGAAACAAAGACGTTTTATATTATTATTTCCATGTTTAGACATCAAAAAATATTTGAAAGTTGGGTCAGGATTTAATCTAAATTGGATTGAATCCTGACTCAATATAATAGCTTATTCGTGTTCCTTTGGTGTTTTGACTGTGGTTCAGTGAAACCTTACCTTAAACCTCAAACGAGTTCGTTTTTGTTTTTTAATACACTGTAAAAACTAAGCATCTTAAAATTCGTAATATGCATCTGAAATTCAGTTGTTTGGTTGATGAGCCTCCTAAAAATCGTAAAACCATCTAAATTTAAGATGCAGTGGATCTGTGCTTTGAAGATTTAAGACACCACCAGTGTAAGATGAGTCCTAATTTCAGACGTGTTTCATTTAAGATGCCATTAAACGTAAGATACATCTTATTATCAGATGGAAGACACGCGAAATAAATATTTTAAGATGTTTAGCTGTTTAAGACGCCATAGTTTTCAGTTGCCAAATTCATGCAGTGTATAAGATGGCAGCAATTTCAGATGTCCACGCTGTAAGATGGTTTATTTTTAAGTTGGAAAAGAGAAAAAATTGGAAAATTGTAAGATGGCAATTTATTTTAAGTGGGGTAACCGGTAAAGACGGCAACATTTTAAGATGTCAACCTATTTTAAGCTACAAAACGGGAAAGTTGCTAATATTTTAAGACGGTAATTTTTTCTAAGGTGTGAAACTAGCAAAGATGCCACGGTTTTAAGACGGCACAAAGCATTAAATCGGAAACGAAGTGAAGTTGCCAACATTTTAAGGCGACAGCTACTGAGTTGGAAAATAAATGATTGTATTGTTTTAGATGGATAAAATATTTTTGGTCAACAGCACGCAAAATATTATTTGGACCTCATGAAATATTTCAATTAAAACTCCACTCATTGTTATTATATGCGAACAGGAATTTAAAAAAAAACTTATTTTTATATACTTCTCTTTTCAATACTTGTTCCAAAACTAGCGCACAGTGGAGGCACGTATAGAACCAACCATACTATTAAATATGCATAATTTCTTACACACTAATTATAATAAATATATAGCTTTGACAAAAAAAATACCCGTCTCCTTACCTCTTCCCACCTCCTTCCCCTTCCCCTTTTTCCATGCGACTTATACCAACCTCATCCCTATGGTTTTATTTTTATACAGATGATGTTGAAAATAATACCTTTAACATCATCGTAAAGATGCCTATAGACTGTCAGATTTGAACAGTTAATATTATAAACAAATGAAAATAAGATGGTTGAGTAATAGACGTCATCGTAATGAGATGTCAGAATTATAAGATGCCAGATATGTAAGATGCCCACCAAAACATCTGCCTTTAAGATGCCAAACTGCTAAGATGGCGAAAACCTCAATAAACAAATGGCAAAACGCTCTGAAACGTCACAACTAATTCATTCTTGTGAAACCTATTATTGTGCTAATCCTAAGTGAACTGTAGTCACGTTCTTAAAAAATCAAATGGTCTTATTCTTTTCACAGCCTATGACTAACCTAAACGAATGCTAAGACATCTGCAAAATTAACGAAAGTAGCAAACGATTCTGACTTTCATAACGATTGTAGCCGCTGCGTTAGACCGGGGTGGCTAACTAACATGATTCTACAATCACTTTGAACTTATCCTTAACACGAAGTTGACCTTTATTGGTCTTCAGTTAAGTTATAAGGACTAAGATGACCTCTGATTGAGATGTCCTATTTACAAGGTGCTTAGCAGCAAAGACGTCTAGGCTGTCAGATTTGAACAGCTATTGGTATAAACAAATGAAAATAAGATGGTTGAGTTCCTAACGTCATCGTAATGAGATGTCTGCATTACAAGATACCAGATATGTATGATGCCGGCAATATAAGATGCCAGATATGTAAGATGCCTGCATTATAAGATGTCTGATATGTAAGATGCCTACCAAAGCATCTGCCTTTAAGATGCCAAACTGCTAAGATGGTGAAAACATCTTAAAAACGGATGCAAAATTTTAAGATGCCAAAGCATCTTACTTCAAGACGTCAATGCCATCTTACTGTAAGATGCCAACAACGTCTTAAAAACGGATGCAAATTTTACATCTTAGTTTAAGATGCTTATTTTTTGCAGTGTACAGTATGGAAAGAAAGTGACTGACTCGTATCATCTTTTTTTTTCTGTGATTTGTGGTGAAGTAAACAAACAACAGAGAAATGTGTTGTGGACAATTTTTTTGTTATTTGTGCCTGGTAAAAATAAATATCTAGACACCACGCTAGTGTGTCGCCGCCAAGTAACAGTAGATCATCCCATTGTAGACATCCGATTGTTAAAAATTGATTGTTAATGATAAAAAGGCGGCTCACTAGCTGACATGTGTCTGTTAACTGTAAGCAACTGAAAGCATATTTTGGCATGTTGAGGATAATTCCCAATGCGACAAAAATGTTTCAAATTGTGGAAATGTAAGGAAGGGTCAGAGATTAAGAACAACTAAAATTTAAAGGATGAGTGTCCACCAATCATAGAGAAAAAGATGCGTCAATAACGTTGTTTTTATGTTACTGTATAGCTAGCTAGCTAGCTGGCTAGCCAATAAGATTTTTTCCATGTTAAATCCCATAGACTATTTGCTCATGGCTAGCGCAAAATTGAGAAAGCCTACGTACCTGAACTTTTGCACACGGATGCATGGTGATCTGAGGATGGTGCTTTGGTTGGTTTGGGGGTTGTAGGGGTCAGGACAAATACGTGTGAGGGTTTTGAAATTCGCCGTTAGATGCACGTTAGATGATGCTTACGCAACAATACGAGCATACACGAGCCAATGGGTTTTTTGTTAATAACTCACATATAAAATGCTCCGCGTTCTGCTGTTTTAGTAACAGCAACCTTCGGAGGTTTCTGCATGACTAAATGTGAACGAAATCTTGAAAAATTAAGGGGAAGGTGCAGGGATAAGCAAAACAACTGAAGGGGATGCGCTGATTGAGTGAGCGAAGCGAACGAAATCAGCGATTGTTAGCCAGTGTGTGCAAAAATGGGATTGAAGCATCTGAAGCATCTGAAGCAAACAGACGGTGTAACCTTATGTACGTTCACAGTCCTATGAAAGTTGCGATATCCTCCCAAAACCAAAACTGGTAGAAAAACCCGCCAAGTTTCCAAAAACGGTCGGCCTTTGAAGGTAGTGATATCATTCCACCAGGGAAAGGCCGCCAAGGTTAATCCCATTAGCCAAGTTAATCGCACCGAATCATACTTTGGACGTTAAATAAAAACTTGAAGATTGCTACCACTAGTAGCAATCTTCTAGTTTTCATTTTACTTGCGAACTATTAGTATGTGTGATTAACTTGGCTAATAGGATTAACCTTGGCGGCCTTTCCATGATATCACTACCTTCAAAAGCCGACCGTTTTTGGAAACTTGATGGGTTTTTCTACCGGTTTTGGTTTTGGGTGGATTTCATTTTAATGCTGAAAGGGACCGCACCTGGCGCACCCACCTAAATCTGCCACTGCCGGACTAATGCGTATGTTGAGAATCCAGGGCCGGACATTTCCAATTTTACGATCCTTACCCATCTATAAATGTCATGCCCAACCCGCCCCTGTTTCATCAAGTTATACGTACTTTCCCGGTGTTTCTGTACAAAACCAAATACTCCATTTGATTCGCGCTCCATAATTCACAACTCTTTCACACCGGCAGACAAATTATACAGCACGCCACTCCCACCAAGCAGGAGAAAAAATAATTTAAGTCCCATCTCGCACCACGAACCTTGTGAGGGGTCCCCGGGGAACCTGACCAATGTGAGCAAACAGCCCAGTGGTAGGCTACTAGCCAAGTAAACGCCGGCTCAAATGACGCCCGAATCAGGTTCACATGTGGGCCTATTTAAAAAAAAGAAGTCTGAACGTCGTTTGATTATGTGTAAAAGATACCGCGTTATTAGCCACTAAGATAAAACTTAAGTATTAGCCCTCCAGTGTCACCCCTGATGCCATCTAGTGGTTGTAATTTGCGTATTACTTATAAATATCCCAATTATTAATACCGTACGCAAGCGAGGACGTATCATCTTCAACAATGGCAATGCCACCGGAAAAATAGCTCACGGGTGGATTCTTCTGCAATCCTGGTAAAGGAGTCACCGACGGGTGCATGTCTCTCCTTAGACTGGTTAGCAGCTAGTATAAATAAATGTTGCTTCGTTGCAATAGTAATTGAACTGGGAAGGGTCCGCGTGGGCTGCTGACACCAAGCCAAAATTTAATATTAAAAATAAAATTTTAAAACCAACGCATTTAGTCACTGACTGTGTTAAAAGGAAGTGGGTGGAAGAAAGGGTTGGGGATGGGCAGGTGTAGAGGGACTTACAGGTGCTGCATCCATGTTGACTTTCCTGCGTGACTCAGTTTTGCAACGTAGTTCAAACCTTGCAAACGCATTCAGTTTCCTGTTCTTTCTCTCCTGTGAAACAGTTTTGCTACATTTTCACTTTAACCTACGTCAATGTTACAAAATGTATTTCGTGTAGAATACACAGAAACTGCGAGAGGGTATGTTGTCCTTTTAAATTGCAGTATTTTCTGTGGGACCGATTGAGCTAATATTTGCGTCAAATCAAAGATGCTTTAAAGCAACATCCAGCCTGCCTTATAACCTTCCGCCTGCCTCACAACACCCACGCGACGGTCACATCCGCGTATTTACCACAGCTAAGGTCAACTGAGACGGTAGCTTCGTTCCTCGCAGCGCAAAACGTAGCAACTGTCTCAGTTGGCATTGCGCCTAATACTCCAGCCAGCGTGAACCCATTGATTGTGTCGTCAAAAACCGGAATGATTCTTGTATTTTAAAATCACAATTTATAATTTTCTAGACTAGTGTCTTATAACTTTACTTTGGCGATCTATTGGAATAATTAATTTTAATTTTTACTGCATTAGCTTTCTAGATTTTTGATCTCGTAGTAATTACTAGCAAACGATTAAAATTAATACTGCGCTTACATAGATAAAACTTCCAAGGTCATCGTCCAAGCGTCGCGCTGACCTGAAAGCACGAAGAACGAAAAACTCCAATCGTAGCATTGATTAGTGTTAGCGGGATGCACAAAAACGTGATATCTTCTCATTATTAGATTTATCGGTGTTGCAGCGCTAAACGAACATTATTTTACGGTAATGGTGATTATTCTTGAAGTCTTCGGACGATTTATTGCTACGTCAATGGATCGTTTACACATTTTTAATGAGAATTGAAAACGCCGTAGCGTATCATACAGTACGATACACACGTACCTTGGTTGCTCTTCTGCTTGAAATTCATGAAATTAAACCTCCGGAGGCTTTGTTTTATCGTCGAGTGAACAAAGAGGTACGTAGCGTGAAACCATTGTTGTTAAAGTTTAATTATTTGGTGTCAATGCAGTGTTTTAAGTTTAAAATCCCCGTATCGCGTGTCACACGTACCTTTCACAGTTCAGTCCGCATGTTAGAGCAGTTCATTTGTGGGGTGTAAGTAGCGCGACTGGTGGCAGAATCGGTGGCTAACTGGACGACGCGTCGACTTTCTAACGTTAAGCCTTTACGTATAGGTGGCCTTGTCGGGAAGAACGTAAATAAAGTTAGTAACATTCAACAGAAAATCTCCTAGACGCCTCATTTTAAAACGGATTTTTAGCAAGGGAAAGACTAACGGTAATTAAATAGACCTTTGGGGCCGTACTTGATGTGGAGGATCGAGAAAAATGGCGCTGGGAGGTATATCCCTTTAATGGAGCACATATTTTTGTATAACATTTTGCGCAGTGGTTCACGAGTGTAGAAAACCAGAAATGTAACTAGAGAGTCACAAACGTTTCTTCTATAAAACGAAGAAACAAAATGGAGGCAACATTGTGTACAGCTAAGAATGACAAGTAAGCAGCAATTAAGAAAGTTGAAGGGACAGATTTGGCGAATTGGTAGAATGGCTATGACAGACAGAAACTGACGATGAAACCGGGGATAATCACGAAAGAGTCGGATTGTTTTTGTACTGATGGTAATTTTTGGTTCAGGTTAATTTGCATGATGGTCAGTAAACGAATGGTCGCCCGACTTAACAAAAGCTCCTCCTTCTTGATCTGAATGAGATGGGGGTGGAATTTATGAGAATGTGGGGGACATGACGTTACGGAAATTAAGAGGATTAGGGAAAAGAGAAAGTTGGGGAAATACATTTCTAGTTAATATTTACCAAAGTTTTGCTGGATGCTTCTTGGGTGAGTTGGGCGATTGGAATGGGACACAAAATAATGTTTACTTAGTCGAGCAGTACAAATAGTCGCCTGGGCAACGCATGGCCCATAACAATATTTACATTGGAATAACAGTGTTGACAAATGTTATTGATATTGTTTGACAACTATAATGTTATCGTTGGAGGGAACACAAATTGCTGCGACACATCTTGGGGGGTCTGGGGGAGCGTTGTGAGCATTTTGTTTGCATTTTAAGCAATTTAAACGTTGTTATTTTCTCATATAACAGAAACCATGAGTCTATGAAAATGATGAGTTTTCAACTCCTTTAGATTTAGTTTGCGCTGGCCTATGATCAAAAACCCCATACTGTACGGATGCGACACCTGTTGCCAGATGCCTGAAATTCGTCTTGAAATCCGAAACCAAACTCGAAACTCTGGTCGCGCGAGCAAACCTAAGCCGGAAACACAGTTAAGTGCGGAGCTGTTTCCTTCCTTGACTGAAGCTCGCCCTTGTATCCGACACTTGAATTAGATGTTTCTACCCAAGGCCCGCAGAGATATAAGCTGCGCAGCGTTACTGATTAATTGCTAAGCCAAACTAGAAAAAAAATTGTTTTTGTTTATAATTCGTCGTTACGACTTTTTTTTTCTGTGCGAACATGTATCTTCCTTGAGCATATTCTGTAGACAAATTCAATCTGTGATTGGCGAGAACTAATCATCTTTTTGAAAATGGGAACAATGTGAACGGCTGGAAAATGCTTTAAAAAGTCAACTGTGTAAAAAGTCAAATTTTCAGTGTATCCAATGGTGTAAGGGACCAGTCATTATTTATCGCCGGGGAGGGGAGGGAGGGGGGGGGGGGATAAGGGAAATTAGGGGAGTCATTATTTAAGACCCTTTCGATGGGGGGGCTCATAAATTGTTCAGGTGCCGTCAAGGGGGGGGGGCAAAAGCACATTGATCAACTGGAAGAAAAAGTCATTATTGGACCTCAAAAATGGCACTTTCAGAGTTAAAATTTCTAAAAACACGTCAGCTTCGGCCCCCCCCCCCCATGATGTGAATGTTGCAAGGTTTTGACGCCATTAATACCGTTTCAGCAAGTCTAGTTTTAACAAAAAACTTTCTAGTAAAGCCTTGGCATCTGGTTTCTTGGCTTCTTCGATGTTTTAGGTGCTGACTATGTTTGATGTGGGCATTCAAGCGTGTTCAGTGTTAAGTGTGTTCATCATACTTATTGTACGAATCTCGACAGGAGGTGGGTGTAAGGAACATTTTATAGAACATTTTTAAACCAACATGTCTTTTCGTTAAAAACGAGACATGTTTCCGTACAACTAATCTTGGCTGCAGGAATCATCTGCAGACGGTCTCAATGGATATACAAAAAGCGCACATTTTTCAGGGGGGAGGGGGCACACTATTTTTGGACCAGGGGGGGGGGGG
>JAHWFP010120340.1:0-18305 GCA_023313725.1 Lithobius niger | reverse complement strand
TTGGTCGTTGGTTTAGGGTAACTTAGTGTACGTTAGCATAGGTTGAGCGTTCGGTATTTTCTAGACCAACTAGTCTCAAGTAAGAATAAAGAATAAAGTCTACGGTGTGAAGTCTTTGCTACGGTGCATAACAATTCTTGGTGCACCAGTTATGTATTTCAAACTTTCGTCTAAAACAGTTGATGGGTTAATGAAAGACCCCGTGTTTCAGCTAAACCTGTACAGTTTAAAAAAAAAACTAAGGGTCACGTATGTGAGGGGAGGAGGGGGGAATACATTAAAACTAAAGACCAAACACCTGGGGTGCTGGTGCAATACAAACCCTCACTAAGGGCGTCTGGGAAAGGGTGTAGTGGGTTGTGGGCGGTATTCGGGAGCACGGAAAGGGGGCAGAGGTGTCTGGTTGGGGGGGGGGGGGGAGGAAGAAATAGACAGCACCAGTGACTTTCCTAAGACGACCAAACACCGGGAGAAGCTAAGTCCGGGAAACTCAATCATCGTGCAGCATGCGCGGGTCCAACTAGTTTTATTCAAAACTATTATAGTGTCCGCGGCCTATCTTGAGTTCGCTGCAGAAGGAACACAGATAATCGATTGTACGTTTTTAGTAGCAGAGTGCCTTGGTGATATCCAAGATGGTTACAAAAACAATGGCGGCCATAGATTAAAGCCGCCTCCTCCAGGAAGACGTAGCCGATCACAAAATACTTGCAGGACTCAAGATACACCGCGCATACAATAAAGTTGTATGGAGACTACAAACAAAGTTTAGAGAATTCGTTTATTTAAAAAATGGCTCAAATTGTGGTAAGACATTACAGACTTTACATGGTTAAACGCAATCCCTTTAAGAAGGCTAATTACAATAGTACCTATATTGCCACTTTCACTAAATATTGATGCTCTAATAAGAAATCATTACGTTCTGTGATATTTCAGCAGGTAATATGTTACAGGGGCGGCACCCTTCCAATATTTTTTTAGCCGGCAAAACGGCCGAGATATAGAAAAATTATTGGGCAATGGCCATGCCATCAAATTGGTCATGCAATCTTCTAAAAACCTTGCAATCGAATTGACATATTATGTCTTAGCTGGATTTAGCCATGAAAATTATTAGAATCTTTTGTCCATTTGCTGGCACGGTGACTTTAGAATGAAAATGCCGCAGAAACAGAAAAAATTATGTAATAACTCGCAAATGCATTCATGACATAAATCAACACAGGTGGGCTGGTCGGTTAACTTGAAACTGTAATTCTATACGCTTTTTTTAGTACTGAAAGTGGCGGAAAATTTAGGGATAAAATGTAAGGCAGATAAAAGTTAGTTAATTGGTGATTGGTGGTCAGGAGTGGTACTAAAAATTGATGCGGGTGCGCGATATTTTTTTTTTAAATATATTTATTTGCTATTTTTCAAATGCAGGCGATGGCTTTTGAAAAAAAAAAAACCTTCACTAAATACCCCACATTTTGTTGTGGATTATAATACCTATTATATCAGTGCTAGGGATCAGTCACGTCCATAGTGAAAGCGTCGCATATTGGGTAAAAGCCTTTCATTAGATTCACGTTTATGGTTGTGATCTGAAACTGAAACTGAAACTGGTTTCGAGGCGACCATGTGAATGGAGCTCGGGCTTACATGGTTATCGAGTGCAGGAAATGTTTGGTGAATGCGTTTAAAAAACGTTTCATACGCTAATTTAAAAAAAAAAAACTATGTTTCCACTCTTGAGACTCACTTAATTAATTTTTAGCGGCCTGAAAGAGATGAATGATGTCAATTTTGGTAATGTTTGGCAAAATTCTGTAAAAGTCGGGGAAAATCGGTTTACACCCTTCCACATTTCTATTTTCTTCATATCCCTGTATTTGAATATTGGGTCCATTTCAGAATTGGTCAACTTTACGATCGAACAGCCGGATGTACTTGAAGTCCACTAAATAAAAAAATAAAAAAAATCTATGGGTCAGGGCCGTCCCACATTTTGCGTAGCGTGTCGATGAGAGGAATATACACCAGTTTTTCAGCTTCGTCTCCCCACATGAAGTCGATGTGCGTAAATAGTGGAGCCGGTATCATGTAGTTGAAAATTGACGAATTGAGTTCTCTGATGAGTAAAGCAATGTCGATCGGGTCGGCTAAGGCATCGTTTTGGCCATAAAAGATCGCTTGTGGCGAAGTCACCATTTTGAGGTTGTACTCTGGAGGTGTTCTCTGCAAAAAAATACTGTGTTAAGGTTTTAAAACAACATGAAAAAATCTAAAGGGGGCAAAGTGGCAACGTCTCGTAACTTAAAGGGCAATTACATCCATTTTGACATGCATGTTTTACTTTTGGATCACTTAAACAATAATTAAACATGTAACGGCGGATGCTACGACGGCTGAGGTGCTTGTAACGCCCCCGACATCTTTGGTTGACTTGGCTTCTCAGTACTAATGATTCCGGTGTTTATTTATGATTTTTTTTCATTAATAAGCACAACATGGGGAGGGAAGAGTCGATGTCCTAAGTATCTTAATTAGGTTTCAGTCAATAAAGCTAACTGGTATTTGTGCTGCCACCAATGGTGGATTTATTTAATAGCTACGGGGGAGTTGGAAACGAGTATTATTTATACCAGTTTGCAAGTCATGCTATTAAATCATTAGTACTCTTTTGGAGTTTTAAAAACCTTTGGTTTTTATTTTACATGTCAAGAATACTAGCTTAAAATATGCTTTTTCAATAAACCGTCTTTTGAATTCAAGTGAAGTTTACAAAAATTCGAGATTCCAATTAAAAGATCGGCACAAAAGAATAACAAATTTTCCCTTGAAAATAACATTCTTGGGTTCTTAAAATAAGCAACCCGATAAAAGTAAAAAGCGTTCGCAAGTTATAATTATTCACAAGTTTTACAGTTTTGTTGCTAGCAATCAAACCATCCAGTTTTGTTTCAACCCTCGAGGTAATCAAACCTTCTTTTCGTTGCAGCTATGTTTTGACTAGATCAAACCGTCCACAGTTATGTTTTACCACGCATGATAATCAAACCGTCAAAGAGTTTAAGTTAAAATTAAAAAAAAAAACAAGAAGTTGGCTTTGAGAAAGAGGGCCACTCTTACGTTATGGAAGGCTGGGGCCAGAAATGCCGATTGCTTAGCCTACCATAAATACATTCAAACTAGAAGATTTAGTTAATGTTTAAGACTAAAAATTTAGAATGGGGGGCCTAGAGTTAAATATCTTAAGTTAACTAGTACGATACGAACCACTACGTCTGCCCAGCATGGCAACACTCGGACCGTGACATCTCCACTCCCGACTGGCGTGACCAACCTCCTAGCTTGAGATTTCGTAAGCTGTGCTCAGGACTGTACTGTGCAGGGGCTTTTTATGCTGGAGGGGGGAATTCTGGCGACCAAAGCGCGGACGTCGAGGATAGCTACGCCTCTCTGATTGGCTGAGGGCCAGGAGAACAATGGGAAGTGGAAGAAGTCGGTTTAACAAAGGCTTTGGGTGAAGAGCCGTTTGAAGGAACAGGGATATGTACACAAGGGCCAGTATGATTTTGAACTCCTTGACAACGTGTTTTGGCCGTTAAAACTGATTTGTATAATTAAACTATGTGTTATGCACTGCAACTATTGAAGGAGGGGGACGAAGGATAATGCACTGTTAAACATTGGCAGTTAATAGAAGGAAAGCTGGAGAGTTTGCATTCGGATTTCTTTGTTGGTCACAGTCGAGTTTTTGGAGACTGAAGGCAAGGAACAACTATACACATCGATTTAAGGTCCCGTAAAATTAACTGGTAATAAAAACATTGCCGAGCTTCGGTAGAGTTCTGGGGGGAAAAAATTATTTTACTAAAATGTTGGTAGTGATAAACTAGTTTAGTGGAAATGCCAGAACGCATTCAAAATAAGATTTGAATTATCAGCCGACTGTAGTGGCCAGCTAAGGCCGTCAGACGCTCGAGCTACTTACAGCCAACAGAGCTATCTCAATCGGCTGCGAGTCCAAATCGATAAGCACCATCTGTCGGCATTAATTTCTGCGCGTTCCAGCAAAGCAGTGGCGGTCTCCGTGTCGTGTTTTGGTGACGCAGTAATTAAATTGTTGTATCGTACGTACGTAACGTATTCCTACCACAATTCTTGTGTTTAGTTATTGTGTAAGTGACCCAAAAATAAAACATGCATGTCAAAATGGATGTAACTGCATTTAACAAAAAGAACTAAGTAGATTGTTACGATTCGATGGCACAAACACTACGTTATTAAATTACTCAGTGAAGGATAGTTGATGTAAGAAATTTTTACTAAAAAAAAAACCGAAAGAAATATTTTACATTTTTTGCAGAAGCGTAGCGCCTTATGCGTAACTCATTCATGGCCACTAAAATAACTGGCCCGCTCTACAACGATATTACGAGGGTAGACAAAATGGCCGCCACGTCTGGTTTATTTCGTCGAGGGCTGTTCTTCGAGGTAGCAACTTTGTACGGTGCGACGCGATATCTATTGGCAGCTAGTGGCGGTTTTCGAAATAATAATTTAAATTTTTACGTATATTTTGGTGGCAAATTTTTTATTATTTATAAGAGTATTTTTAAATGGTGTTTAAAAATATCACACAGCCACAGTTAGCTATTTTACTGCGTTTGCAAAAAAAAAAGCAACACGTTCGTTGGCAGTTTTTACGGTGGGTGTCGCCCTCGGTTCACAAAATGCGGTAACTCAATCGCATCAGCGGCACTTTCGGCGGCCATATTGCCAACCCAGTCTCGTAATGCTATTTTTCATTCAAGATCCGGCCAGTACTGTAGATAGCCCCGACTCATTGGAGTTTCTTTGTAATAGCATCACGTCAAAAGTAATGAACCTAATTTGATGAAATTTTGTATGCTGACCAAGTACAACCGGGAGAGTGTATATTTTTTTCAGATTAAAAAAACTAGAGAAATTGTTAGAAACCAATTGTTATTAAAAAAAAACAACCAAACAATTGTTGGAGCGAAGCGAGGCGGCCAAACGGAGCCAATCCACTCGAATGCAACCACTGTATCTGCTTCACGAAATAACCACGGCATCAATTAACACCAGATTTTGTACATTGATAGCGTTACAACCCCAGAGGTGGTTTAATAAAGAAGATTTAAAATTGCATGGACATGTTGTTGAGGAATAACCAAGGTGACAAAAATGCATAGGTGGTGTGAGCTACTCGCCTATTTGCTCACCAGTACATTCCGAAGCGGAAAATCTGCTGCATCGTTAGTAAATAAATATCAAGGTGGGTGTGATGCACGCTCAAACTTCTGCCAGCATTAATATCAACTTTATGAAGTCCAAATTTTATGCTTTCCAACAAAAAAACTTCAAATTTTCAAATTGTCTGCTGAAGAAAAAACCAAAGTCGGAAAACCACTTGTCGCAACCGCCGTCTACGCCATTCAGCGACGCGCTACGATTTTTATTATTGAGGTTTCAGTTCAAAAATGAAAAGGGAGGAAGGGAGAGGAAGGAAGAAGGGAGGGTGGAAGGATGGAAAGAAAGAAAAAAGTAAGGGAGGGAGAGGAAGGAGGCACGGAGTGGGGAGGAGGAGGGAGGATCAACAATGTAGGTGCAACTGCCCACCCCACCGCCGGGAAACTGCCATTCCCCTACTCCGATATATTCTCACTCTCATGCTCCGCTCCTGTATGTCAACATATAATGGCGGTGGCCCTATCGTGTACGTGGCCTATCTTGAGCCTTACAGGTATTTATGAACGCCTACATCTTCCTGGAGAGGACGGCTTTAATCGACGTCCGCCATTGTTTTTGTAACCATCTTGGATATCAACAAGGCACTCTGCTGCCAAAAACATACAAATCATTATCTGTGTCGTTGTGGGGCGAACTCGAGATAGGCCGCGGACACTTTAGTTTAAATGATTCGTAATTCGTGTCAAAATCGTCGTTAACGATTGTTGCTGGTTGATTAAAATTGGGTAAGAGCCAGGAGACAAAATAATTCATGAAATCGTTTTAGCTCTGGTTTGTTATTCAACTGTATTAGTCGAACAGAGGGAAAGCTTAAAGAGGGATGTCCACCACTTCATTGGGAGGATGGGATTCATTCAAAGGTTAAGTTAGGGTTGGATGATGGGATTCAAGGGTTAAGTTAGGGCTAGATGATGATGAAATACTGGAAGTTCAACTAGGTTGGAACGGACAAGGACTGAATTAGGCTTAATGCTGGTGAGATATAAAGTATGCCTAGCTGAAATTAGAGACTTCGGGCTAGGCCTAGGTTCAAAATGGGAAAAGGAACTTAGAGGTGCTTATTGGACCGAAATCGACGAGGAAATGGTCAACTGGCTGTGGAACTTCGTTCAAGTCAGTTGATCTCGTGCGTACAACAATTGTGTTACATTTTATGTTTAATCCATTACATTTGCATCATGGCAATAACTCATTGTTAAACTCTGAATGAATACGGTTGTTTGTTGTATTGTATTAGTTTGATGGGGCTGTTGACCGTTGTCCGGTTAAACTCCGTGATGAAAAAGTACAAGAACATAGCTGTTGTTGTTTATAGGGAACAGTAACCCAAACTGGGTGATCTACCCCACGACGAGAGGGACAATTTAGCAGGAATCCAAGTGGAAAACCCCAGGAACTTCGACATACCACAATCGACATGAGCAAGAGACACCACACGGCTTTTTTGTCCCGAAATTCCGTGGGGTGTGGCTGAGAGCAGGATGAACGCGATGAAATAACCTCAACAATGCCCAATGCCTTTCAGCTTGTGCTAAAATCTTATGGTTAAATTGCGAAAGTCTTGTTAAGACCGAAGGCTGAAGACGTCACATTCTTGGGGTTATCTCGAGGTGCAATTGACTGTTCAAACATCGGAAAATTAATGAAATACCGCAACAAGAGTTTATTGAGAAAGTCGGTCATCTAGCCAAAACAAAACTTTGTTGTTCGCAATTTGATAATTCGCTCATTATCAACTTTCAACTGATGTTGTGATGCTTCTAATTGACATATTAGACTACAATTAGGTTCAATAGAAAGGTGGGAATGTCCTCATTGCTTCAAGGGTAATTAAAAGAGTCTGTCACTGTTAGGGACCGAACTACGCTCGTTTTACTAGGAGCTTGCATCACAGTTCATCGGTATTCTCGCCTCTAGCGGATTGGTCATTAGAAGTCCTGATAACAAACGCCAAGCTCTTTCGCCAAGTTAAGGATCACTAACTCGGCTTCCAAATCCATCCAGATTGTTTAGAAAGGAAAATAGAAAGGAAGGAAAGTAGAAGTTAAGTTAGTGAAGTTGTTCAGCCTAACTACTGTATCGTCGGTTTAAGGGTTAGAAGGTTGTTCTGTCATACTTATTACTCTGTAGTAACTATATTATTTATTATTCTACCATTATTAGTTTAGGATATACAGGCGTTCAATGCTCCCGAAATGCAATGCTTCCGAAGTACCCCCATCATCAGACTCCCTATACCATGGTACCGAGAAAGACGGAAGTCTACGTGAAAATGGCCGATCAACAACATAACACTTTCAAAAGCCATGTTTAAAAGGAACGTCAAAATAAACTAAGTGCAAAGCAATAGACACACATTTAAAACCAAAGGACTCAAGTCGACGCACATCCTCTATAGGAAAACCAGACCACACGTCAGTAGGAACAGGAAATAAAAAAAAAATTAATTACAGTACTCACTTGTCCGTATTTTTGGATATTCAGTGCTTCTCGTCCAAAGTCGTAAAACCTCAGTTCGTTGCTTCGATGAAACTAAAAATAACGATTAAAAAATATAGTTTGCAAGCGTGGGGACGTAAGGAGCCGTAAATTACCTTACACTCTTTTAAGGTGGGGGGGGGGGGTTGAATTATAGTGACAATTTTGAAACAGGAATGCGGATGTTTCGGAAATGCGACGTAGCAAATTTGTAATTTAATTGCATAACATTAATTTTAATTTTTTTTTTTGGCATAATAAAACACAAGGCGTCAACAAGAGGTCTGGTTCGAAATCCCGACATTAAGAATCCGACAGGTCAAATTCCCGATGGTCAAAATCCCGACAGTTGTAACCCCGACAGGTCAAAATCCCGACAGTTAAATTCCCGACAGATCAAAATCCCGACAACTCAAAAAGTTGTATCATGCCTACGCAGAAGTAACAGTACAGTATGCATTTCTTATATTTTCTATTTTCTATTTTCTAAAAATACCGACAAGTAATCTATATAACTAAGAACGTAGTTTTTTGACTGTCGGGATTTCGACTGTCGGGATTTAGACCAGACCCTGTCAACAAGACCCTCTCGGTTCGCGGAGCAAAATTCAGTGAACTAATTGCAGGTAAAAATGGAAGAAACAGTAAATCGGGTGTGTTTCCTTAAAACCACTGCATGCAATGAGGGTTGAGGAAAGGGAAATAATTGCAGTAGTGTGACCAGCAGCTTGCACAGACATCCGATAGGCAACTTTTAGTATAAGGGCACTCTGAGGTTTTTGTTTTGTTTGCTCGTCGCTCTCTTATCTACCCCCCTTTTTTTTAAATTTGTCACTCTTTTTTTTTTACTCTTTTCTGCCCTTTTCCTGGCCTTTTTCTTTTGCCCTTTGTAAGCCTTTTATCTGGTTGCAGTGCCAGCATTTATTGGTTCACAAAAGCAAAATAGGACAGATTTCGTTGTATAAAAGGGCAAAAAGGGCATTTTTCGCGAAAGGGGCTGGGGCAATTTCCCCTTCCCCCTCTTTTCCCCCTTCTGTGTACGCCACTGAGTATAACATAATTATTTGGTGGATGTTTTGAGTATTGTGATATTTATAAGAAATGGGTAGGGGGTTGTTTCAAAACAGGCCAAAAAGCGTGACGTAATTTATGGACGGCCCTATACCTCGCGTCGTGTCTCTCTGCCGTGGCGCGCGTGTCGTTTGACTCTGTTCTCGTTCGTCATTGGCTAACTCATGGTGACGTCACGGCAAAGAACCGGGAAGTGTGGTACAAGATAAGAAAATTATAATAGAAAGTCTATTAGGAAATCGGAACATGACTTAGCAGTATCAGTACAGCTCGATTGTTTAATCACTGTTGGCACAAAACTTTCCCAACTTTCCTTCGTTTTTGCCTCTACCAACAACCCTCCTCCTCCTCGAATTTTGTTTTTTTCGATCTCATTTTAGATTTTGGCAACCCTCTCCTCCAATCTAGCATATTCCTGTTACCATATCACTGCGGTTACTGCTTTTAAATATAACTAACAAATGGCAGAATATCTAAATTCTGACCCGTAGCCGCCTAGATACGAACGTACGCCTTCAACGTATAACAGCGAAAAACTAAGTCCCAGACTCAGCTTTGTGAGGGGGCCCCGGGGATCCCGAGCAAAGCGGGCAAGCACAACCCAGTGGTCAGCGTCGTTGGCTCCAAACCTAGAGAATGCCGGTTCAAATCCGAGAACTGACCTGACTCTAAAAAAAGGATCTGAAAGTCTTTTCAGTTGGTTATGAGTTAAAATGTTGTCTCTTTTTCAGAATATTCTTACCTCACTTGTCTGAGCTAGCCTTTTAAAAATTAGTCTGTTTGATAATTCAACTGACTCCATTATAACTGATATTTTCCAATGAAAACTAACTATTCGTAAATAAAAATATTTTAATTAAAATAAAAATTGACCTCATTTCAGATACTTCCTCTCCCCCTTCTCCCACCTAGGGTCACCCTAGCCTTAAACTGCCCCTGGTGGTATATAATCAATGTGGTTAATTATTCATTTTAATTGCGCAGATAATTAGATAAATAAGGCTACTGCTTCCCGTGCTCAATTGCCCGGGATGCTGTGTTAGTTGTGTCACCAATCAGTAATGTGCATTCACAGTAGGCAATGAGATCATCCCCGTTAAGTCCTATAATTCGTAAAGTGGCTTTATCCAACCAGCACTCACTAAAGGAAAGCGAAACAAACAAGAGACACCCAAGCAAACCAGTAAGCCCTCAATGCAAGAGTGGCTCGAGATGACCCACCACACCAGACCCCAGTTAAAGTACCCACAACCCAATTGGTGACACACTGGCAGCTACGAGTAAAACCCCCCATTAGAGTGGACTTCATGCTCACAATGAAATCCTCAAAGCACAGTTCACTACCTGCTGCAACATTAAAATAGTGGTTTCAGGCACCCCTAGTAGAAATGCCCAACAGCATGCAAAAACATACAGGATTAAATTGCCCAATAACATTTGATATGCTGCTGCGGAACCACCCCAGTCACTGCCTACCACCAGCCTCAAATCCGCTGCATGATGAAACATTGTCCCTTGCAGCTGTGCCTCGTGAGCAGACCAAGAAAGAGACGCATAAAAAATTACTCCCAAATATGGTGCCCTATTAACCTGCGTAGTGGCGATCCATTCATAAACAAAATCAGGGCCAAAAAAACTAGGGCGTTAGACTTCACGGCAGAGAATCACAGACCCCTCAAACAGAAGCAAGGGCTAAGGTTTTAACTCTTCAGCACCCTAATTAAACAAATAAAAATTGGTCTCAAAACCTAGATGCTAAACCGTAAACATCCACTAAGGCCTTTCACCCACCAGCGTCAATGAATCGAATTGAATATTTTATTGAGCCTTAAGGCCTACAAGCCATCTGCTTACTCTACAATAAAACTACTTACGAACTACTTAAAACTAACCTAAAGTACATACAGAACCGGAACCACCCGCATAAAGTACCGTAGCATACGACGCGCCAATGTATGCTTCTGTTAACAATCCATATGATATTGTTTGCAGAAGCATACTTTGAGAATGCTCACGCTGGTGATCATTCAGCGACTTTTCCCTGACCTAGAAAAGCAACATCAATCAACAAAGATATAGACACTCATACCAAGCGGCAAGGCCCTCCACTGAGAGGAGAGACAAGATTGGGCTCAAGGAACTTTCTTGATGCGGACTACGACATACAGTTGCCAGGCTCGATGTGCCACATAGGACTCTGATCCTTATGTTTCATTTATGAATGTAGTCAACAAGCCAGCTGAAGTTTCCCCGATCCCCATACGATTCAAGTTCAAGAAAAAGGCCAATGACAACACTTTCAGTACCTTCCTAAACCTAACAGAGCGAACATAACGCACCACTGTTAGAGACAGTTTGGCTCCAAACTTGACGTCGTTCGTACGCAGGGATGTTGCGCCAGCCACTTAGTACCTTCGTAAACTACAATAACAGCGCAGCAAACTCAACAAGCTCTGCAGCGTATTCGATACATCATACCTTCACCCCGACCAGACCTGGCTAATTGATTCAACCAGGATTGGCTAATAGATATTACCAGGCAAGAACAATGCCAAATTGCAAACCATCAGGAGGGGTGGTTTCCTTTGGTGGGGGTTTGAGCATGCGTGAGGTAACAGTTTTACCGGAAATATATTCATCGCAGACGATGGTTGACGTCATGCAAGCCGCATCAACACGTCTATTAGTAGGGAATGAGCCAAACTGTCACCAACAGTGGTGCGTTTGGTTCGCTCTGTTCTGGCGTTTAGGAAGGTACTGTTTGTGATAAGCCCCTTCAATATCAATGAAAGTCCCACTTCGAAGACTCCTTCATCTTAAGTTGACTGCATGTCAGCCTCAAGTAGTACCAATGACTCCATAGTTGAATTACCTTTACGAAAATCGAATTGATTATCTGTCACAAACCCTGTTATTTCGACGCACAATTCGTAGTATCTTGCAACCACACATTCCAAGAGTTTTGCTGCGCATGGGAGCAGAGTGCTGGGTCTATACGAAGAAGCCAAAGTTATGTCCTTCCCCGGTATCACAATTAGCACAATGAGCCATCCCCCAAACGCCTGGCATCTGCAGTGAATAGTTCCAAAATTCGGTTCCAACACGTTTTTGGCAAGCTACGAAAGAGTAGAAAGGCAATGCCGCCAAATCCTAGTGCTCTAGTTTTCGTGAAATATAAATTTATTTCAACACCCGCAATGAAAATTATGTGTCTAGTTCATGGACCGCATTCCTACCATGCTCCAAATCTTTCCAAGTACCCTCGGCCTTTGACCAATCAATCAGATTTAGGTACTCCCTTCTTTTTGTAAGAAATTATCTCGAAGAAGTTGGGCTCTGCCACTATAGCTGTAGACCCAACTGCCGCACCCCCCAGGCCCCTAAATCTTTACGCACTCCGGATGGGTCTAAGCCTGATGCTTTTTGCCAGACACTAGCAATATTCGAGTGAGAGTTAAGAGAAGTGCGGAATTCTGCCTATACTATAGGTAGCCTTAAAACCAAGCCTTGCGTGAGCCTGCGCCTGACGATAAAACATCCTGTCACGTGCAGAAAACTGCATCGACTTTACACGGTGTGCTTTTGCAGAAGAGCATTCAACCAATAAGGCTGCTTCCTTAACCACATGTAAGATAAGATAAGATAAGTTTATTGCCCAAAAAAAGACAAAGGGAAAACAGGAAGGGATCTGTATGATCCACTAATACCTGACCCAAATATCATAAGCACAATTAACAACAATAAATAAACACGATGTGGCAACATGAGCGCTAAAAACACTTCAGAAATGAAGAGAGGTCAATCTCTTTTAGCCCTTGTTTAAATTTGTACAGACTGGTCGAGGCCACCAGCTCGGAGGGAAGACTATTCCACGGGTATATCACACAGAAGTGAGGTATAACGATCACGCATGTCTTTAAAAGAAAAGTTTTTGATGTCATTTGTTAAAGTTCCCTGCGATCAGTTTGCCTTCCCCATCAATTGATTGAAACATAACCAGTCAACACGTTGGAAGCACCAGCAAGTGGTTCAGTCCTCACTCCAATTCTTTTAGGAGGTCTGTTTGCATCAAACCAAACAGGGAAATGACCGCTCCCGCATGCCTGCCATCTCCTCAACCACTAATTAACGACGAATGTCTCTCGACACTGAGCTTTTACTATCGATAGCATTACAATCTAGACTGCGCCACTGTGAAAAAAATACATTTAAGGTGCGTCATTAGACGGCAAAAAACAAATCTCTTAATTTGTTAAACGAGTCACTTACTTGGCCATACTGAAACATGTTTGCTGCATTAGTTCCTGCCGGACAGTGATTCATATAATAAGTTATCCTTTTCTGTGAAAGATGAAATAATTAAAAAAGGTTTATTCAGCTAAAATTACAAAACCAGTTTGAGAAAGGCTTACTCTCGCCCCACAACAGCTTAGCGCCGGTGCACACGTGCGTTTTTTGGACGTGCGGCGACGCTGCGGTACTGCTTCGGTGACAGATGTGCACGTTCGGTTCCCTAACCTCGTGTACAAAAAAATTATAGTTTGAAACCAATGAGACGATATTGCTTTTTCGCCTACCTCGTGAACAAAAAATATATTTTAAAACCAATGCGACGAATTTTGGTACATTGATGTACTAATTTAAGACGTACCAGGGGAAAATGTTATACATCCTTTGCAGATTAACTAAAAAATTCGGGTAAGTTCTTTAATTACTTCCCAATAAGTCTTCAATAATTTCTGCAGCAACATTTCATATTTCAGGATAGGTCTTTACTCCCCCAATAAACATTTCCATGTCTATTTCTTCGAAATTGGACGCCACTTTCGGTAACGCTTTTGCGGTAAACGGCGGACGTGTGCACCGCTCAAGTCACCCAAGGTACTCAGAGACGCAATTGCGTTTTTTTAACGCTGTGGTACCGCTGCGTTGACGGGGGGAATTGCGGTGCAAAGCGACCGCACGAGCGGCGGACGGTAACGCAACGTCAGCGCTGGTACGTGTGCAGTACCCAACAGATGTCACGTAAACCAAACCGCAAATGCGGTACCGCACGTGTGCACCGGCGCTTATGCTCGTGTGTGGTGTGAGGGTAGCAGATAAAAAAAAAAAAAAAGCGCTGGCTCTTTTGCCAGAGAAAACAAAACTTTGGCTCTAATAAAAGTTGCAAAAACAATACATTCAAATCAAATTTTTAATGAAAATGTAGAGATAGTAATATAATACAAACACGATTCCGTCTAATATACTTAACAATAAACAAAAACTAAAAGTTGCATAACATTCAGATTTACAAGAAATTTACGAAACGTTCAGCTCACAATGTTGAACATGTTTTCCAGGCTATCTCTGATCGAATTAATCAACCATCCGAACAGATGTTTCTAAACCTGTGTAAATTAGTTATTTCTTTGGTCACAATAGGCAAGTTTTTTGTGAAATTTTCTATCAAGGTAGAGCAAAGCAAAGCAGGAAACGTATACCTACTACCACTTGAGTATCACATAGGTCTTTGTAAGAGGATTTACAGTTTTTCGTCAAAAAGTATTTATTGCTGGCCACTGGGTAGTAAGGGTCTAATGCTTACCAGCCTCTTACAAAATTTTACACCTAGACCCTGACTGTTAAACTTGTCCATGCTCCTTCTAGGTTTTGACTTTTAGACCCTTACTGTTAACATTTAACGTTCCGTTTTTGTTTATTAATTCATGTTACGTTTAGAATTGCAGCTAAACTGTAAAACAGTGCAGTTTACGGTCAAAGCTGGATTTAACACAGAGACCCTAGGCGGATCCTTACTAACACTATCGCCAGTGTTAACAATTGAAACAAATCCTTTAATCTTCAGTCTGCGTCTTGCAGCTGACGTTTGCTAATTGGCATCGTTGCATAATAACAATGTTTAAAACAATGTAAAGCAATCAATCTGGTAGTTTAGAGTCTGTAACCCCTGAACCACTTGCCCAATTAGAAAAGGCCTTATGGAAAGGGCACATCTACGGAGCAATACCTGTAAAATGAGCTAAGAACCAGTTTTACAAGACATATAGTTTGACCTGTAGAGAGGACAGACGAAAGGTATACATCCCTAGAAGACCAAGAACAAGAAGTTGTCTATTTGGCATCTCTCTGTATCTCGGGTTTGGCTGGACCGAATTTCACAATTTTTGGACTGCAGATAGGCCTTGAATAGTCAAGGCTAGATTCCAAATTTGGTTTAAAGATGTTTACTTTTGACGGAGTTATAAGCTCTCAAAGTTGAGAGTTTAACATTTAGAGATCCTAGGTCGACCCTTACTAACACTGTATATCACCGTGTTAATGTCACACGATTACGGGTGTTTGGCGACTGCTGATAGAATTATTACACAAGAAACGAAACAATCTGCACATATTAATAACAAGCGGCTGCAGACACTGCCTAGTCGCAACCAGTCTTCTGTACACTTCCGCAACTTTCGAAACTGTTGAGGTGTACCCCCCTGCAACAGCACTCGCCAACAGCACTCGAAGAGTGGTAACCATCACAATTGCCGGTTAAAAATGAGTTAGCTTTTAGGCCCGTTTTCAATTTTAAGCTTAATTGTCAGCTTTTACGCCTAATTTGTACCTGCCGTTTTAATTTCGTAAGAAGCAGCTAACGGAGAGTTGGGTTCGAGAGCACGCTTATTCATTTATGCAACACGGTGCGGGATTTGACGTTGTCGTGCAACATGATTTAAGGCCTAATTTTCAGCTTTTAGGACTAATATTTTTTACCTGCCATTTTAATTTCGTAAATAAGCTAACTGGGAGAATTTCGTAGTAAGCTAACTGTGAGAATTACGTCTAGAATAAGCCTACGACGACGACGCAGGTGAGACTTAGGGCAGTGGCAGCCTTTGTAGACAGATCCGGAATTCGGGTTTAGGCCCCTTCTCGTCCCCACCCCTGCTCCTGCTCCATGTTCCTTGCTCCTTGCTTCTTACTCCTCTCTGTTCTCCTGCGGTTTCGTAGGATTTCGGTGACATCTTACTTTTGTTGCTACTGCTTCTGTTGCTTTATTCACGGCTTGTATTCATATGTAATCAGATGGTGTGTACTATCGTTGTAATTATATTTTCTGTATCTGGGCGCGTGGCTTCAGGCCAAGGCTTGGAGGAATAAATAATCACTCAATCTTATCCTTGTTCCCTAGGGTCAGAGCGCTGGAAATAAATTGAATTGAATTCCTTGTTGGGATTACGGCATCTCACGATCTAAGAGTGATCGGATGGTTTAGAGGCCTTTAAGCTTAATAAAAACGTCAATTCAATTCATTCTCATGGTCGTGAAGAATTTTAATAACGCCCTATCCTTGCAGTATACGGCCTCTGTCGTTAATCTGGCCGTTTCTAGCTTTTAGTTTATTTGTTCCCTGTATTTTTATGTGTTGACTTGGGGTAGTTTTCTTTGTGAGGCTGGTAACCTTTTAGGTCCATGCTCTTAATAAACCCAACCACACCTTATCCTTTCAGTGTTTGTTCTCAGAGGGCTGTTCCTGGAAAGTCACCTGTTCAGTCTGAGACCCTCAGTTACGGCCCCGCCGTCGGAGTAGCATCGCCTGTTAAGGGTGGATCGCAGCCCTGCTTTCTCAGATGAAATCTGGGCACGTGGCCCTCAATCAGTATTTGGCAAGCGATAAAAAAAAAAGCCGTCCTGATAGGTGTTGAAGAAGCAAAAGTACGTCGACGTACAAACTAGATTTAATTTTTCTCTTGGTCAAATAAAATTCAGTAAAAAAACGATTAAAAACACATGATTGTGTGTAGTGAAGAACCCTCAGTCCGCCAACACTCAGTATTTGGCGTTGATTGAGGTGAGGCGGGGAGGCAGTGTTCTCGCAGCTCTTGCGACCTGGAGAGGATGTGAGAGGACATTTCCTTCTATTTTGGGGTTGTGGCCTCACACCACTTGCAGGAACTTTAAACTTTTTGCTGTCGGTCAGGAAAATTTTATCATTGATTGATTTGTTTGTGGTTTGCTGCTGCTTTCGTTTTTGTTGTCCGTTGTTTTTGATTTGTTGCAATGGGCCTGGTAACCTTTTAGGTTAATCCTCCTAATAAACCTAAGCTTAAACCTAAACCTAAACCGTGTCTTTTTTCTGAAAATTCATGCGCGCAAACGAACTCAAATAAGCTCAGCTTGCCCGCCGTGCTAAAAACGCTAAAAGACCAAAGTACAACAATAATTTCAAACATTGTTCCAGAATTTTTCCGTTCTATCGCAGAAAGAAAAGCTTGCATCGGCGATGAAACTACGGTACAATGTGTAGATAGCATCTCGAAGTGAGAATTCAAAATTCAACATGGCTTCCATGTCTGGTTTGTAGAATCGAAAACAAACCATCGATTGCTGGCGTTCAGAAATTAGGTCGCCATTTCCGGCCGCATCGTTACCATGACTACTAAGTATAGACGCTCAAAAGCAACATGCTCCGTTAAGAGTGAGAAGCAGTTAGTTTACGTAGTATTAAGAAATTATTTGCTAGCGAGCGAGAACATTTACGTTGCAGGTCGTAGCTAAACGCTCACAGGGTTTCAAAGGGTTTAACGAGCGTCAACCACTCCTGGTCATCTGCCCGAAGCTCTAAGGCCCCATTCCTCCCTCCCTAACAGTTGAACGAATGCATTACGCCGTATAGCTGACTATTGTTTCACCGTATTGAATACAGTTTGTAAAATAACAGCCGATAGTAGTGCGACTACCATGCTTGTACAAATGTTGGACCATTGTAGAAGCAGTGGAATCTGGCTGTTGCAGACATAGGGCCTTAGGGCTTCGGGCAGATAACCAGGAGTGGTTAACGCTCGTTAAACCCTTTAAACCCTTTTTTTTTTTTATTATCATGAAGACACACAGCTGCAACAATGAAACTGTTGCCTTACCACTAGTAAGAAGCACGGCTAGGCGTGGGTTTCTTACGTTTAAGTAAGAAAACGAAGGTCTTTGGTTCTTACTTAAAGAGTAAAAATGCAATCGCTGTCCACATTTACGTATCCCAAATAGTTTCTAACGTATTATTAAACTATTTCGCACTCTAAATAACAACTATTAATTTTTAACATAAGAAAAAATAATTCTAGGCATAGCAAACGAAGGCGTGGGGTTCTTATATACTTACGTAGGTACGAAAATGAAAGTCTTTGGTTCATACTAACGTATGTAAATCTAGCCTACCACGGCTATCAATATTTGAGTGTCATTATTTACATGTCAATGTTTCCAAAATAATACATTCATTGCCGCTGAAGAAATACCCAAAGCAAAGAGTTAAAATTGATTAAAATAAACAAACAAGCCATTTGTTGCAGTTATTGAGTTTCAAAAACGGAGTTGGAGCAAGGATGCTTCCATATACAGGGTGTTCGGAAATTGGTGTCAAATATTTTGAGGGTCCGCTGTATGATCAAAGTTAAGAAGAAAAAGTCCTATAAACATGGGTCCGGAAATGCACCAGTCTTTAGTTACAG